>JAHXMU010000146.1:66019-91675 GCA_019455685.1 Philornis downsi | reverse complement strand
TTTATGAAGACACTACACTTTTCTGTATGAAAAATGTCATATATGCTATCAGCTGAGCTAAATATTTTCGAAAATAATAAAAAATATCGTCTATATGAAAAAGACGAAATTACTTTTTTTGTAATCAATAAAAGATATTTGAGTGGACTTAAAAGCCATGCCTATTAGTAGGCCTTCCAAGACATAAATTCCGCTACTGGGCTTCAGGATAGTTTACCTAAAATGCTAAACTCTTTTTAATCAATTCTTGTAAGTGACACTTTGTTTTTCTGCTTTGCAAGCACTACGTTTGCAAACAAAGTGTAACTGAGAAAAAGGATAACATGGAGACAAACAATGTTGTTTAATTCCCTTAATATAAGATCATGACCCTTTATTTTAGTTAACAAACAAAATTACTGTAATGTAAACTCTACCTTGGACAATATTTTCCAATCTGACGCAAAGAGGCAAAAAAAATGTTTGCATTTGATTGCCTTTATGCTTTGTAAAGATTGAGATAATTAAATTTTAATTACTTATTTGTATTTAGATCATGTACTCCATTCCGCATACTTTTGGAAATGAGTATGAGGAAATGGGTATTTAGCTTGACTGGAGCTATATTTTTCAAAAGACATTTACTATTTGCTAATGCTAATGAAGTTTTGACATCATTAGCAGGATATTGCAAAGTGTTACTGCAGCCTTCTCCAACACTGAGAATTAGTTTGCAATAGTGAGTCTGGGGGTAAACGAGAACAAAACCAGATTATTCTTTTCGAAGAACAAAGAGTCTATTCGCTTGGACGCTGTATGAACATTAACGACTATAACTTTGGAGTCGTGGATGAATTCTTCTACCTCGGCTCCGTCGTCAATAAAATTAATGATGTTGCCCTGGGATTTAGGGGGAAAATATTGCTTGCAAATAAGTGCTACATTGGAAGCTACAAATATGTGTCGCAATGCGCGACACTAACTTCTATGTAGCATTTTTTTGTTTTGAAATTTGAAAGGCAAAAGTTACATTTTTTAATACAATTAATATTTCCAACAGGCGTTTATTCCTCAAACGTTTAAGAATGCTTTGCTTAGAAATGAATTCATGTGGATGCAAAAATTATTCTATTTCTAATTTCGTTACAATCATGAAGCAATTTATTCGTAGCCTTCGTAGTTCGTAGTTTCTGTCCTTTTAAAAGAAATAATTAGCTATTGGTTAAAGTATTCAAAACCGAAAACCTACAAACTGGTATCAATTACGGGAAAAAAGTTTCCAATTTCACATGTTCCTGCCACATTCGAAGGCAGTTCCTTGCACGTTCGAAGCCTTTAGGTTCAAAATTCTTACTTGGCTATGAAAAACCAGACTCATACATGCTGTGAGAACATGAAGAGACGACAGCAAAATACCGATCAATAAAAAAATTTATCCAAATTACGATAATTCGACCAAGAAACTATTTAGTAAAGATAATAGATTATGGAGAACCTGGAACCTGTATGAATGGCGATAATTATAACTTTAGACTGGTGGATGAACTCATTTACTTTGGCTTAGCCGTGAATGAAACTGATGACATCCGCCTGAAGATTAGTGGAAGAGTATTACTTGCAAATGGATATAGGCTTGGCAAGCGATTTAATAATGGATCCCTCTCCCGATGAACAAAAATCTAAATGTACCGGACACCAGTCAGTACCACCTTCTGCAGATATTTGGGTTATCACAGAAAAATAAATTAGTTCTGGAAGACTTAAACGGTGTAATTCAGCTCAGCAAAATGCAGCTGAATTGCATTCAATGTGTTGTGTCAAGCGAATGTTCTCAAACTGGATAGGCGATACATAAATAGGAGACCAAAACTCGGCCGGAGGGATCAAGTCTCTAAAATAATATCAACAGACCGAAAGGTTAATAACGATATGTGTTCAAGACGCCATCTCAGGAAGAAAAAAAAGTTTATGAGTTCGTATGGGAGAATGAGAGCAGACATAAAGTTTATTTTACTGCTTTGCTGTAGAAGTAATATGGAATAAAATGTAAAAGAATGTCCTTTAACTGATAGATCGGTAAAAAGTGCAGGGACGGAAAAAATAGCAAATCTACTAAAATTCCAACAGATTTAATGCAATTGAAAGATGGCTTAATGGTTCTTCTTATTTTTTTATTTGTGTTTCATTTTCGTGTTTAAAGATTTTCATTTGACAATTTTTCCTTTTTCGTCTCAAAGCAGTGAAGTAGAGATATACTTTTTGAATGAACAGAAAAATAATTTTGGTTTCTTGCCCAAAGAACATTAAAATTTTTAGTTCAAATAATTAATCTTAATCTCCAATGAAAGTTTCATTTTGTTCAATGACCTTTTGGCATCATTCATCATTCATCTTTTTAATTCCACTTGGGAAGAATGACATCCCCAGCAAAACACTTAATCAACATGATTTTTAGGTCCTCATCTGTGTTGAAAGGTTTTCCATTCAAAAAATCCTGCAGACTTCGGAATAATTGAAAATCCGAAAATATCAGGTGCAAAATAGGTTGATGTAGTATCACCTCCTTTCCAAGCTTCAGATTTATTGCCAAGTCCCCAACATTGTATAAGTTCTAGCTTTGTTGTATTGGATTTACTTCTGCGATTTAATATTTCAGCCCTTTTTTTGTTTCTGTGCTTTATATATTTTTAACCCATGACCTCAGAATTTATGGGTTGGTTGCTTGAAAACAGCTCAAAATAAAGCACTCGCTTAAAATCCTACCAAACGGACAACGTAACTTTTATTTTGGAAATCCTGCCTTTAATTAAGTGTGGGCGTTTTCATCTTGCTTGGGCCAAGCTCTTTTCTGAATGATATTATAAAAAATACATTGTTTATCCTGAATGGCAATGTTTCAAAAAGTAATCATTTTTGCTGCGTCTATGCAATAAAACGCAAGTACTTATCCGGTCGTGACCGACCGTGACGCGACGGTTAATACACGCGACTATCGTTAGCATGATCCCAGGTTCAACCCCGAATACAGCCACCTCTCACTATTATGAACGGCTGTCTCCCCGATGTGTCAGACAAACACTTTGAGTAGGCAAGTAATCGACAACTTTTGTGAATCATCGTTACTTTGTAGGTCTAGTTGAGTGAATCCAAAAATAGAACGCATGTAAGCTCACAGAATGTGAGAAGCTCTCCCATGAATAACATGGAGACAAGCAATGAAGGTAATGCCGTTTAATTACCCTAATATAGGGTGATTTTTTAAGATTTAAGTTTTTCAGGTTGGCAGCACTAATTGGTAATGGCGTCCAAACGTCATCTGTCAAAGTGAAAAGTGTACAGTGTACTCTGCCATTTCATCATGGCATGACGAATGACCTACCACAACGTCTAATTTTTGGTGAATGGGCCTTACAAAAGCTCAATGAAAATCCTATGTTTTATCGAAAAATTGTGTTCAGTGATGAGGCTCATTTCTTGCTGAACGGATACGTAAACAAGCAAAACTGTCTCATCTGGGGTGATGAGCCACATGCCATACTTGAATTACCGATGCAACCCGACACCAACGACAGTCTGGTGTGGTTTATGGGCTGATGGCATCATCGGTCCATTTTTCTTCAAAGACGACCGTGGAAGAAACGTTACCGTCAACGGCAAACGATATCGAGCCATGATGCGCAACTTTTTTTGTCCCTATTGACTGAGTTGAACTAGCTTGACATGTGGTTTCAACAGGACGGTGCAACATGCCACACTGGTCGTGAAGCAATGGATATGTTGACGGACGAATTTGGTGAGCAACTTATCTCTCGATTTGGCCCTGTGAGTTGACCCCCCAAGTTCTTGCGATTTAACGCCTCTTGATTATTTCAAGTCGTTAGTCAAGTCGTTAGTCCATGTCGTTTTTAATAAAAAAAATTACTTTAATGTGGACTCTACCCAATGGACAATATTTTTCAATGTTATGCAAGGAAATTTGTTTTTTTTCTGTTTTTTTGTATAGTGAGGCTAGAAGAGTATGATAAAGCGATCAATTTTTTATTTAATTTTAATTTTTCTAATTTTTTTTTTTTTTAATTTTATTATTATAAAGCCAAGCAATGGACAACAATTCGGGTTACTGCAGATTACAGATGAGGAGTTGCACGAAGAAAATTTAATTTCTGGTATTTATATTACCTGAACTGGTAGGCCGATATAGCCCATTTACAATAACCGGCTATGATGTGGCTAAATATCAGGCCACGCCTAATACGTCAGTTATCGTGTCCGCCAGTCAGACGGGCATCGCTCAATCGGCTTACAATTTTTCGAAACGCCTTTCGGTCAAGTTCATTTTGGGTATTACATTTTTGCCGTATCAACCGATATCTGCGCTTACAAGGGAAAACGATTTAACTTTGAATTTATCGTATCAAGATATTAGGCTTTTTTCAAAAAATCGCTATTATGGAAATTTGTTATAACTTTCGAAATATATAGAATTATGAAATCGTGCTTAGACGAAAAAATGAGTTTTAAGGACACTAAATATAATAAAGAAAAACAAGTTCTTGCTTATATCAATATTTATGGATGTTACGTAATTTTACAAAAATCGCTATTTTGAAAAATTGCTATAACTTGTGATCTACATCGGATTTTCCAATGGGGGTTTCAACGTAAAGATGCCTAAAAATGGATACAATTATAATAATGAATACACCCGACTTTGTCCTAACTCCACTTAAGTCATTTTTCCCTGCAATTAGAGATATCGTATATATCTTCATTCCTCCTGCTGAAGACATAAAAGATTCAATTGAAGCTTAAAATGTTAGCTGTGTAATGACGGTGTAACATTAAATTTAATAAGTTCATCTAAAGCATTTCAAAAATAATAAAAATACCATCTTTCTGGCAAAATAGTTTTAGCCATAATTTTGCCCAATAGTTTTACTCTACAAATAATAAACTAAATATCTACATTTTTCCCATCTCTATTATAATAAAATTTGTTACAACTTTTATTAGCTTTGGGCCAACGGCAATGCTTTTTAGAATAAGTCTAGTAAAAGTTGTTTGTCTATTATTAGAAAATAGTTCATACCAGAACACTGCTGTATTTGACGCTTTAAAATCAATACACAGGCATTGTTGAGCACTTCGTTTGCTCCAGAATTCAACGTATTTATATGTAGTTTTTGCGCATGTGTTCAACTTCTACGCTATCTTTTTCCACTTGGGGTTTGTTTTTAAATTATGAACTTTCCTTAATCAAACATTTCTCTTTATATAGTTATTGATCGACCGTTCCATTGTTTGTCATACCGCCACACGCACTCGAAATTTAATTAAGTTGAAACCACAGCATCAGTCCCCTGGTTTCCGAGCAGACTGGTGCCTGAGAGAAATGCGTAACGAGAAAGTCGAATCCTGTCGGCTGATGTGGGTACCTAAAGTGTCCAATGGCTGTAAAAGGTGTTGTGCATCGACACAAGTGCTCTACGTCACGCATGTTGTACTGATGCTATGGGTGGGTGTGACCTATAGTGCCCACCTAAGTTGCGGTCATAAATTACATGTTTTACTGTTCGTTTTCTTGTTTTTCAATCGATTTTATTTCAATTTCTTTTTTGTTGAAATTTAATTGAATTAAAAACTGTAAAATTTATATCAATAATAAATTGGGCATACAATATGTGTTTTTCTCCGTTTTATTATTATGTTTGATTAGTTTATTTGTTGATATTAAAGTGAGCGAACAAATATTTACCAACTTATATATGTAATCGAAGGATTAGGACAAAATGTGTTTGCATCTGTAAGCTAAATATTTCCAAGAGTTGCGATTTCATGCTGGTCATACAGATTGCGCACTAAAATGGATAATATTTCATATTTTGCTTTTGTGTATTAAATCTTTAATGGATGAACAACTGACCATAACTAAATGTCCTTCGGTCATGACGTCGAATATAATACAGTCGAATATAATACACAAACGTTGTAAAATTGGAGGATAAATGGAGTTAAAATTAAGTTAAAACATAAATATAAATATGAAAATAAATAACCTCACTCTGAATTTATTTGTCAATATTTGACGAGCATAAAGCCAAATTTGAAATTTAATTAATGAAGATTTAAACCACTCTATTTCACATACTCGTAGCTCCGTTAGCCAATTGCCTGAGATCTGTTGAAGTGTGAAAATGAATTTCATAGTTAACATTTTAATATTTTTGCTCACTATACCTAAACGAACAAATCTCACTTCACCAAACTTATAGCAGGACAATGCCATTAGGAAGGATTTTAAGAAGAGTTTGAGAACTTTAAATTTCTCATTTTTATAAAATTTCGATATAAAACATTTTTAATCACTGTGCCTAAGCGAGGAATTCTCCCTCACCCAAACTTACACTACAATGTTTCTGTTGGAAAGAACTTTAAAAAAAAAAACAATATTAATTCACATTATTCAAAAGAATTTCAAAACTTAAAATTTTTCACTTTCATACATATCGTGACATTTTCGTTCGCTGGGCCTAAACGAAGAATTCTCCCTAAACCAAACTTATACTGAATTGTTTCTGCAAAGAAGGAATTTCAAGAAATATTCGTATTTTTCACAATGTTTTAAGAACTCCAAAATCTTTACATTCATATGTGACTTTCATAGTTACCACTTTCGCTCAGTGTGCCTAAACGAAAAATTATCTCTCCACCAACCTTATAGCAGGACAATGGCGTTGGGAAGGATTTTGGAAAAATCTGATTGACATCTTTAGGAAGAATTTCAAAATTTCAAACTTATCTTTTACATAATTTCGTTTCACTATGCCTCAACGAAGAATTTTCTCTCCACCAAACTAATACTAGGATTTTTCTATTTGGAAGAACTTTCAAAAATATTCACATTTTTCACAATATTTTCTGAACTCCAAAATCTTTACTTTTACATGTGACTTCCATAATAAACATTTTCTCACACTGTGCTTAAACAAAGTATTATCTCTCCACCAATCTTATAACAGGACACTGCCTTTAGGTAGAATTTTGAGAAAATATCATTAATGTTTTTAACAAGAGTTTCGAAATTTCAAATTTGTCATTTGTATAAAACTTTGAAATAAACCATTTTCATCCACCATCAATCCTGAAATTTCATATAACTATATTGATATTAGGAAAGGCTTCGAGACAAATTCTAAATTTTTAATTTATACATAAATATAAGATCTTCCAAATGAACATTTTCATCCACACAACACACACAAATTCCCTTGCATCCCAGGAATGAGATATACAGGGGGAAGCAAAACTGTCCGGATGTTTTGCATTAAGAAAGTAAGGTAATGAAAATAATACAAATATAGGTATATTATCAAATATATGTATTTTTTTTTTTTTTAATTAAATTAAACATATTTTAAAATATAAAGCAAAAAAACTCACATAAATTGCTTCAAAAAAAATAAAAATATTTAAAAAACAAAAAATTCACTATTCGGACACTTTTACATTTTTAGCGGTTGGTTGAAAATCAACTAACGTTCCCAATGTAATATTTCGTTCAAAGGCCTTTATTTTTAATTACGCTTTCAATAGGTTTTGGCATACTCTGCACCAACTTTTGGATGATATCATGGTCAAGCCATACATGTTGTATTCCCTCCCAAAACTCGTCAAAATTTTTTGGTGGGTTTTCAAATGGTCCCAGCTTTCTTTTAACAATAGCTCATAAATTTTCTATTGGATTCAGGTCTGGGCTTTGTGCAGGCCATTCCATTGTCCCAAAAGTTTGGTTTTGTAGCCAGCTTTTAACTATTTTGGCCGTGTGCTTCGGATCCCCGTCTTGCTGAAAAATGACTTCTTCGACTGGATAAGCACTCTCGTCAACAAAATCTGGTAAATTTGTGTGTAGAATATTTAAATAATCCTCCTTCTTCATTATACCTTGGATTCTCACCAAAGGTCCAATGTTCCACCAAGTAAAACATCCCCACACCATAGTACTGCCGCCACCATGTTTCATCGTTTCCTTCACATGGTGTTTTTGGATGCGCTCATGCGACCTATGCCAATAATATTCTTTTCCATCAAACTAGTATCGGTTGACTTTCGTTTCGTCGCTCCAAATAACCCGTTTCAAGTCATCTACTGTCCAATTTTTGTGGGTTTTACAGAAATGAAGGTGTCTTTTCACGTTTCTATCGGAAAGTGCTGGCTTCTTCTTTTTCACACTCGCTACTAGACCAATTCTATTTAATGCACGTCCGACCGTCCAGGAACTGACATCCTTACCAATACTGTCGCTGTCGACTCCCTTGGTTACTATTACAAGCTACATTACGTCCTTTTTTTCATCATTTACCGTGGATTTACTTAAATTTAATCTTTCAGCAATTTTACGACATAAATAATTATTTTGCAACAAATTTATCACATTGTTTTCAATGTCAGTTGGCGTTTTTTCTCATTTTTAAAGATCTTTTATTTTTTAACTTAAAATCAAGTCAATCACTTCACAGGTCAAACAATAATCCACAAATAAAGCAATGAAAGCTTGACAACAAGATAGCAACAAACAAAAAAAAAACCAACGGGTCAAATACCGTTACATTTCAACAAAGCAATATCGTGATAATGTTTATTTCGTGTACAGTGCAAAAGTGTCCGAATAGTAAATTTTTTGTTTTTTTAATTTTTTTTATTTTTCTTGAAGCAATTTATACGAGTTTTTTGCTTTATAATTTAGAATAATGTTCAATTGAATAAAAAAATACATATATTTTATAATATACCTATATTTGTATTATTTTCATTAACTTACTTTCTTCATGCAAAACATCCTGACAGTTTTGCTTTCCACTGTAGAAGAGCTTCTTACGTACAGTAAGTTCAAATGCATTCTATTTTTAGACCCACTCAACGGGACCTACAGTTTAACGACAATTTTGGACGTTACAGTTTGAGAAGCATTCACCAGATTTGTCGATTACTCGACCACTCAAAGTGTTCGTCAGACACATCAGGGTGACCGCCGCTCAAATAGTGATACTTGGCTGTATGCGGGGTTGAACCTACGACCATGCCAACGATAGTCGCATGTACTAACCATTGTGCCACGGCCGGTCATACAATGGTTTCATCTACCTTTGATTAAAAATTAGAATTCAACCTCAAATAAAGTTATGCCGAGATATTGCTATTAGGAAGAAGTTTCGAGAAAATATCACTCATAATTCTCAGAAGAATTTCAGAACTACAAATTATGCACTTTTGTACTCGTATAATATAAGCGTCATTGTTAACATTTTCATCAGCTGTACCTAATCGAGGAATCCTCTTTCATTTAAGAGAATACCATTAAAATGCTATTAGGAAATAGTTTTGAGAATTGTTTTTCAGGAGAAATTCGGAACTCCAAATTCATCACTTTTATATGATTCTGATTTAAAACATTTTCACCAATTGCACCTATAGAAGGAATAACTGCCTCATTCTCACTTATATCTAGATGTAACGGTTAATTTGAATTCTCGACTAATGTTCATTTATATTTCTGAGAACAATTTCAGCTAACTGTGAAAGTCATTTGAAGGTAAAGAATTTAGAGTTCTGAAATTCTTGCAGAAAATATGATTGACATTTCTTAAAATTCCTTTCTAAGAGACCCGGCGCATGCTTGGTCGATGGAAAGATCTTCGTGCCAAACTGGCCAAAATAGTATTTGATGTGCAACTAAGTTCTCGCTGTTTTTTTTAAGTTCAATTTTATTATGAAAACATATTTACAAATGATTTATTGCAAGTATTGCCCATCGCTAGCCTCGCTAGCTAGCTCGAATTCCGTCACAATAAAACTGCTCATCTTTTGAGGCTATCCACGAAAATATCCATTCCTTGATGTCGTCATATGGGTGACACTGCTGGTCAGTCAGGCCGTGTGCCGTCGAACAAATGATAATCGGATAACGCAATATCTGAAGAATATGGCGGATGGGTAAGACTTCCCACTTCAGCGTTTCCAGTTAGGTTTTAACAGGCTTGGAAGCGTGAAGCCGAGCGTTGTCATACTGAAGAACCACCTTTTCATTCGCGTATTGTGGTCATTTCTCGTGCAGAGCTTCACTTAATCACATTAATTGAAGTCGGTATCGATCCCCAGTGATGGTTTCACTTGGTTTCAACAGCTCGCAATGTAGCGGCCATGGATTAATTTACTTATATGTTATAAATATCATAAATTAATATTTAATTAAACTTCTTCAATCATTCATCAATTTTATTAATTTCTAAATGATTCAATTTGTGTTAATTTTGTTTGTTTTAGTAATTAACTGACATTGTTTTTCGAGTTGATCCCACCAAATGCAGAGCATAACCTTCGAAGCATGAATATTCCGTCAAGATGACAACGTAGAAGCATGATCGGGCAGTTCCCATGACTTTCTTTTCTTGGATTGCTGTAATGAATCCTTTTTGCATCACTCGTTACAATACGATGGAGAAACCCCTTCCTTTTTTGTCGCTGGAGCAGCTGTTCACACCTCAACGCCCCTTGGCTTCAACTCATAAGGAACCCAAGTTCCTTGCTTTTTAATCATTGTCAATGCATACAATCGCTTGAAAATGGCTTGACGGGTAACCTCTAATGCTGAACCAAGCAATGCCGTCAATTCAGTGTGTTCGAAGGTTTTTCGTGGTCCCTCACGCGAGCGGTCGTAAACATCAAAAGTACCGTCTTTAAAGCGACGGAACCAATCGATACGTTGTTTCACTTAAAACAGCATTGCCGTGAACGTTTTGAAGCTCTCGATGAGCTTCAGCCGCCGTTTTTTCGATTGAAAGAAGGATGTCCCGCATATTGACGATTATTTGGCACAAAACCATACATATTCATACAACCAAAAGAATATGACATCAAAAGAGAATCACTATTGTGTCCAGGCGCTATGTTTGCTATATGCCTAAGTTTGGCTCATGATGTTTAGGTTATGGCAGAATCGACTAGCACTTACAGCTGGCGTCATCTATTGGCAAACAGCGGGAACTTAGTTGCGCACCTAATATATGTCAAAGTTTAAAAGAGATGAAGAATTTAAAATTCTGAAATTGTTCTGAAAACTAGGGGTAATATTTCTCAAAGTTTCTTCCTAATGTTTAAGTCTTAGTATAAGTTTGGTTACGAAAGAATTTATTTTGATCTCAAATAAGACATTTGTACGTGGTGGCTTGTGAATAGAACTATCTTGAGAAACTCAAATAATTATGTTAATACGTACGAGTATATAAGTCAGTTCACCCAACTGAAATTTCTGAACGGGTTTAGATTTTATTTTATCAAATATTCTTGCAAAATTGTTACTATCGGCCATGGAGCAATGGTTAGTACACGCGGCTATTGTTCACATTATCGCCGGGTCAACGCCGCATACGACTACCTATTAGTATTTGAGTGTCGGTCATCTCGATGTGGTTAACGAACACTTCGAGTTGCCGAGAAATCGACAAGTCTGGTAAATGTTTCTCAAACTGTGGCTTCGGAGTCGTCGTTCAACTGTAGATCTGAGTCTGTGAGAAGCAATCTCATTCATGGAATGCGAAGGAATTTGTTTCTATTATCGAAAACTTGAAGTTAACAGCTGATGATCTTTTGACGATTTAAAGGGTGTCCCAGCAAGAACGCAAGATTTAAATTTTAAATAAAACACAGATATTTAAAAAAATCGTGAAACTTTATTATATCGTAAAGTAGACAGAATTAGGTTATGTATGGAACAACACATCGGGCAGATGGCCGCCACGGCTTTGCTGGCACACACGCGACCTTTTAATGAAATTTTCAATGTCCGTTTTGCATATATGCTGCGGTATTTCATTAATGCAGCGTCCAATTTCATCTTTTAAGACTACAGTCGTCGTCGGCTTATTCGCGTAAACCACCGACTTCAAAAACCCCAAATAAAAAAGTCAAATGGTGTTAAATCGCACGATCTAGGCGGACAATTCACATCGAGTGTGACACAACCCTCAACTGTACGCTTTAAAGTTGAACTGCGGAGCTCTGGTAGAGCAGTGTACGAAATAATACGACCGGGAAGTGACTGATACAGCAATTGAATTGTTTCTCTGGCTGTATGACATGTGGCGCCGTCTTGTTGAAACCACATGCCCTCCACATTCATTTCTTCAATTCTAGGCACGAAAAAAAGGTCTAAGATTCCTCCAGCCCAAAATCCACACCACACAGTGACACGTTGAGGATGCATTTGCTTCTCGTGAATCACTCGAGGATTTTCCTCACCCCAAATGCGACAATTATGCCTATCGACAAAGCCATCAAGAGTGAAATGGGCCTCGTCACTGAAGATGATTTTATCGGCAAAATCAGCATTTTCATGTTGTCTCTCCAATACCCAATTAACGAACTCCCTTCGCTGTCCATGGCCAGGTGGCTTCAGTTCCTGAGTCAATTTAACTTCGTATGCATGGAGATGCAAATCTTTCATCAAAGTTCGCTCTATAGTGGATTTGGTGACACCAATTTGCTGAGCTCGGTGTCGAATTGAGATGAATGGTGTTTGAGCGCATCATCACGTACAGCTGCGACATTTTCGGCCGATCGACCTAGTCCGCATTGTTGTCTTTACATCACTAACAGATCCATTTTTGACAAATTTATCCATTAATCTCTTTATAGTTGACTCTTTTGGAGCATTATTGTGACCACAAATTGACTGCAATAGCCGCAAAACTTTCACCATTTTGGTAAAATAATTTCACAATGTGAATGCGTTGTTCGTTCGTGTAGCGCTCCATTTATACTAACCTCTTACCTTCTACTAGCAAACAATAACAATTGTTCAAATGTCAAACAATGACACTTCGAATGGCGCCAAATTTAAATCTTGCGTTATTGTTGCGGCAAGATTAAAATGAACATTTTTGCCGACATTTTAGCAAAATTTTGATGATCTTTTTACCCCTGGTAGTTGACAGCCATACCTACCATTCTGGCGAATGAGTAATATATGTCACCACTACATTTAATTCGTGTAAACGTGTGAGTGACACGTTCAATGGCCAAGTTGATTACACATACTTAGATCATTAATTACATGCATATGCAGGAAAAGGAAATTGATCAATAAAACTGTTGCAATGTTGAGCGTTTACATCAGTGTTCGCCCCTCGCAATTGAATTAAAACGCTGATTATAATAAAGCACGTAATGACTTTTAATGGCACCTCAGAAACCATTTAGTTTTATGATGGAACAGAAATTCTTGCATGCAAATGAATGTGAGCAAGCATGGAAACGAAGGGAAATGGTGCGAAATAGAGTAGATTCTGGAAATTTATGCACATACTTTCGGGTCACTCAAGAATTTTAAAAATAATCGCATTTTCAATGTCATTCCAGTAAGCACTTTCACACAGGCGCAAGCTAGAATAAAAACAATGTCCCCGTAATGTCATTTTACAACATTCTTTGTAATCTCTCACAGGACATGGGCATACGAATGAGTGAGGTAGGAACTCATGTCACAGCAGGAAAAACACTGGCACACCTATGTCATGTTTTGCTTTGCTAAATGAGTCCATTGTACATAAAGGTAGACAGTACCTTGTATGTGAGCACATTGTAATATTTAAGAGATTTAAGAGTGATCATTTAGTAGCAAGACAATAATGTGGATGTTTGGAAATTGCAAAAAGGTTGATATAGAAACAAATAATGAACAAAAAAGGTGGACGGTGACGCACACGTGTTGAAAAACGTACTGTCGACCAAAGTAACTGACCGATAGTCATATAAATTTAAATTAGTATCAATCATGATATGGTCACATGAAGGGTATACAAATACCCGACTTTTTCAGGAAAAGTAGTTTTCAAGTTATTTAAAATATCACTATTTCGAACAATTCGGGTTTTATTCGGTTTTTTATTTTAGAAACCAGCAAAGAAAGGAGCTTCTACGAATGCTACAATCGTATTTGCTACGTGTTGGGAAGCTCCTTGATTATAGTATAATCACTTTGCTATGGTTATGCTATACCGAATAGAATCTATTTGAAAGAACTTGTAAATATGTTATTGAATTATAAAAAATATGCTTTTCTGAAATTGTAATGTGATCCTGAGATAAAACATTGAACATTGTTGAAGAAATAATTGAGGATAACTTATAAAAACGGGTTTTTTCACTTATAGAAATTTCCATAAATATCACTGGTGTATGGGTTTGGTGGAAATGCATTGAAATGAAACCAGAAACAACAACATCCCTCCCACGACAAACCCTGTGTTGAATCCATCGATGATTATCCAAACTTCATTTACTTCTGGATCATGAGTTTGAGGGTTCTTTGTAACATCTTCCGATGCTCTCTTTTTATACATATATGTTTTTATGGGTATGTTTTTATGCAGAAAATATCACCACCATTATTTTGGAAAACAACATTTGGTCTGATAGTAAGCACTGTTAAGCAATTGGTTCCCTACTATGGAACCTCACTCTGATTAGTACAAACAAGACCGAAGTGGTTCTATTCACCAGGAGGTACAATATTCCACCTGTGGATCCTATCTCCCTGGGAGGTACTGAAATTCCTTTCGCGGACTGTGCAAATTACCTCGGTGTATTATTGGACTGGAAGCTGAATTTCAAGCTCAACATTCTGGACAGGGCGGAAAAGGCCACATTGGCGCTATATGCGTGCAAGGAGGCAATAGGGAAACAATTGAAGAAGGCTTTTCAGAAGTCCACATACTATAGGTACTGGACAAGGTCCAGAGGATGGTTAGTCTGTGCATCACTGGTGCGCCCCGCACCACCCCATCCGATACCCTAAATGTAATTTTGCATTTACTACCCCCGTACATATTTAGTATGCAGACTGCCGCAGCTACGGCAGTAAGACAAACAATGGTTATGGTAACAGTGTGTTTCTTAACATGGTGTCAGACATAACAGGCACCATAGACTACACTCTGGCTGAACCACTGTTCGACGAGAAGTACCATATACTTATACCAGATAGAGATACGTGGAAATGTATATGTATATGTGTACACCGACGGCTCAGAATTAAATAATCAGGTAGGTTTCAGAATCTACTCAAAAGGCCTAGGGCAAAGCATAGCAAGGAGTCTACCTGATCACTGTAGTGTTTATCAGGCCGAAGTTTTGGCCATTAAGAAAGTGACAGAATGGCTGAGATATATCGTCCTCACCACGGTGGAGATTAACATGTTCTCTGACAGCCAAGCTGCCGTTAAATCCCTGAATTCTGTCTTCCTGATCTCAACATCAGCCCTGAATTGCCGCAGATCTCTTAACGAGATGGCTCAGCATTTTAACATTCACTTTACGTGGGCGCAGGACCACAGGGCATATCAGGGAACCGCAGAGCAGATGAGCAGGCAAGACTAGGGACAACCTTACAAACCTCAGCCGAATTGGAGTCTGTGGGCATGCCTCTAGCCACTTACAAGCTCCTACTGCGTGATAGAGCATGTTTGGCAGCAAATAGTAGGTGGGAGTCTGTCGGAGGCTGTAGACAATCCAGACAGATATGGCCTTGCCTAGATCTGACTGCTTTCGCTATCAAAACCCGATATCTCATTGCTTATTTTCGTCATAACGGGACACTGTTTGATTGGAAGACATGCAGTGAGTTTTAAGTTGCAACTAGTGACTTCTGCAGGAGCTGTAGCGATGAAAAGGAGGAGGAGTCCTTATAATAGAACACCTTCTCTGCAATTGCTCCCTCTGGCGAACAGGCGTAGATCAACACTGGGCTTTTATTTCTTTAGTGACCTAGGAGACCTGAACGATGTAAATATTGTCCGACTTAAGAGCTTCTTGAGGCGCTAAGGATGATTCAACGGGGTAAACTAGGGACATCCTTATTTCTAGTTTCCATAGTAAGTAAGTGAGTCTTTCTATTCAGACTGCCACACTGTTCTAAGCTAAGCATTTGGTTACAAAAAAAAATTAGTAAAATGTAATAGATTTATATTTGAGCGGAAAATTCACTGCTTGCCTGTTGACTTATAAAAATTATTTCATGCAAACGTTAGTCATGATTACGTTGTAATCATGTAATCATAGTCAAGATTACATTGTAAATGATCCACGCAAGGCGTCTTATTTTGAATCAAACCCATCCAATCAACCAGAAATAAGCTCAGTCGCTTTTTAGATAAAAAATGGTCAAACGCAAATTAGATGGACTACAAATATTTTCGTTGTACAGATTTCATATGTTCCTGAAAATCTTCAAAATATCAAAGTTGAAAACCCAAAGGAATGAAAGGAATGAATAACTCATTATTTAGCTTCCAACGGACAAGTTCATAAAACTGTGTTCAATTATAACTGTTTGAATTTGAATATTAAATAATTATCCGTATCCGTTACATGCGTTAGGAATGATTCAAAAGCAAAAAACTTGGGTTACCTTTGAGTTGAAGCCAAGAAATGTTGAGCGTCGTTTTTTCGCCTGTGAACAACTGATTCAGCGACAAAAAAGGAAGGGTTTTCTTCATCGTGTTATAACAGGTGATAAAAAATGAATTCATTACAGCAGGTTAATTGAGTTGCATACTTGTACACCTTCATCAAACCTAATTTTAGGCAGGTGCAAATGTGTGACAGGACGTTCACCACTTGCTTTCATTGAATAGGGCGTAAGGGTTAAATCAAGAAATTTACCGTAAAAATATTTTAAAAATTTTTTTTTTTTTTTTTTTTTTTTTTTTTTTTTTTGATTTTACAGGTCATTACAAGTTAAGTAAGTTATTCTGCAGTCTACAAATGAGGGATTACAGCGGAAAAATTAAGTTTCGATAAATCGACAAATTTATTCAATTTGTACGGATGGTTCGATGCACCTCATTTACGTTCCCTAGCTACGATGCGATAAACTATTAAGCTGTGGCAACTATGAATAAGTTTCAAAGAGAATTAGCGTAGTTATTGCGATAACAACCAGCCAGACGGACGCACATCTCTCAATCGATTTAAAGAGTCATGAAATATATGTAGCCAAAAGATGTTTAAAACTTTACGCGCACCATTCTGAGTGCTACATTTTTGGCCATATCATGTATACCTACCATATTTAGGCCGAAAAACATATTTGGGATCGGTTGGGAATGAATTTTCCGAATGTATTTCCTAAATTAAAATGAATTTGAATAAATGCCCTTTAAATAAATGCCCTTGAATGAGACATGGAAGAACTTCTCACATTCCATTAGCTTACACGCATTCTATTTTTAGACTCACTCAATGGTACCTATAGCTTTAATGACGATTCCTAACGTCACAATTTGAGAAGCATTTACAAGACGACTAGGCGGGGTTGAACTTAGGATCATGCGAATGATAGTAGCGCCACGGTCGGTCATAATGAATTTATGAGTACTAAATTTGATTGGTTTTAATAGGGAACTAAAGGCATTTAAATGAGATTTGTTCTTCCCAAGATTGTAGAATTTTTAAATTGTTTGACTTCAAATGTTATATTTTGAGACTGTTTTCACACTAAATTGAAACGTGTTTCATGATTTTTGAGTAGATGATACGAGCGCTATCCATGTAGAAGCCAATATGTCTTGCAAGAAGTGGGCGGTATCACAGCCCTTTCTGAAAAAATCAATATATTGTTGCACGCTGTGTTATGATTGGGAAAAACAGCGTAGCTCAGCCTACGCTATAACAAGATTTAAGCGACCATACCTCCTAAACTTTTGGAGATAAATGTACGAGATTTGTTCTCGTATGCTATTGGCATAAAATATATAAGTGTTAATGTCAATCACGAAATTGTTGCACGCTGTGTTAAGTTGCGATTGGGAAAAAGTGCTTAGCTCCGTCTACGCTTTAACAAGATTTAAGCGACCATATCTTATAAACTATTGGAGATAAATGTAAGAGATTTGTTCTCGTATGCTATTCGCATAGTATAAATAAGTGTTAATGTCAATCACGAAATTGTTGCACGCTGTGTTAAGTTGCGATTGGGAAAAAGTGCGTAGCTCCGCCTACGCTTTAAGCGCCTTCAAGATTTAAGCTACCATATCTTATAAACTATTGGAGATAAATGTACGATATTTGTTGTATATGCTATTGGCATAACATAAATAAGCTCTTAAACAAATGTCAAGGCAATGGCACTTTGGAATAAAATTCATGACATTTTAATAATACTAAATAATTGATCGGATCAGATTACATCTGGAAGGGATTGATCAAAAAATCGTGTTATTAGCAATTCAATCCAGGTTCAATTTTAGGTAAGGAGTTAAGAATTATACGATTATAAAAATTATTTAATTACGACTTCGCAGCGGAGGTGCTAGTGGTGGCGGGCCCTTTTTTTAAATTTGAATCCTGACTTACTATTGACTTCGGCCGCAGTTACGTTCTCTGCTACAATTAATTTTTCAACAGGGGTATGGCGCCGTCTACTTTTTATTGCGACAGTAGGATATGTGTCAAATCGCATGGTTGTATTTCTAATATAGAATATACACAGATATACACATATACAAGCATTATAACATACAAATTTTCAATTTTATACATATATAGCATATAATAGGAGTCTTAGCAGTCACAGTAACTGAAATTTATCTCATTCATAATAATATTATATGCATAAATATTAATTAGCTACTTTGAAGATATGTCAAAATTCACATGAATACTTCATGTTAGAACCAAATAGATTTTTCACGAAGCTTGCCATTTCATTTATATGGACAATGCAAGTTGCCCGTATCCTTCTTATGAATATTTTTTCCAATTTACAAAAGAACAAAATGGTTACAATTTATTGATATTTTATTTATAAATTCGTCGGCGCAGAAACCCAATTCGACAACAACAGACGGATTCTTCACAGAATCATTCGTAACTTTTTATTGATGTTGATACTCTGGTTTCTGCTCCTTTTGCTGCTGAATTTCAAGGAATCCATAAAGTACAAAAGGACATCAACAAAATTCAGTCTCAGTCAACTGGCTATGGACAATGTGGCAAGTGACAACCATAGCTAAATTGTGTGTTGATATCCTGTGGTTGTCGCTCATTGTTTGAAAATCCTGAGAAAGCATAAAAATGTGTCAAAACAACTTCATTTTCTCCAGTCCCTTTTTTTGTGGTTCGCCTTTGTGTCCCTGTGAGTATTTATGTCTGTGTGTTCTTTCTTCCTATTCGTAATTATCTGAGCAGGACACAGTATTTTAAGAAACCATGTGTGCTCCTTCGACATTTTGTGGTGAATTAAAAAGCAAATATTTCCCTCATCAGTTATGAGGAAAACGACAGGAAATGTGTTCTTCTGCCCTATGTCTGGTGATGAAATGGTAATTTAGGTTTATGCATTTAGACAGAGATAACTTGAGGGACACATAACATGAGACGATATCCTGATTGATATTTAATTAAATGTTGTATGCGAATTGTTAAGACAAATTAATAAGACAAATAGACTTAATGCATAGGATGTCTGTGAGGAAATTGTTGATAAACAAATCTGTGGATACCAAAAAATACTGACATAAGTTCATGCGGCGAATTTGTGGTCTTTATTAAAATACAGGAGAGGCCTACATGTGCGACTTAAATGGATAATCGTCTTCTACGCCAGATTTCGTGTATGAAAAAGAACATAAAAAAATTGTTACATAAAAACATGCATAAATACATTCTCAAAAACTCAAAAACAACATCTTATTGACTTCAAAAGTTGTAAACGTTACATTAAAAAAAATATTAACACCTTTTACACTTTTTTTCGTACCATAAAAATTTAGGTCGAAAAGTCATAAATTTTGTAAATGGATGTGACAAACATATAAAAATATTCAAAGTAATAAATCAATATGAAAGGATGATGTGAGCAGGGGTAAAGAAGAAGTGTTGTTATTAAAACCCTTAAACAAAATCTGTTTAATGCAAAATCTGATTTTTATACTTGGATGATGTAATCGGATTTTATTGGTTGCAGATTTATTAGCCAGAATGAAAAGTGTATTGTCTGTTTGACAGTTCTTTCTTGAACCGATATTCAAAATATTAAGTTTACAGAGTTCAAATTCATATCGTAACTACAGCAAATTTCTAGAAATGGAAGAGAAACGAACATCTTCATATTCTTCTAAATCTGAGCAGCTTTTATTTAGAAATCTGAGCAGCTTTTATTTATCGTATTATAAGCTAATATTGATTTTCTTAATAGATAAATTCTTATTAGAGAAAATATGCAAACGTCCCTTCTAATGGAAAAGGCTATGAAATGTACCGGAAAGGGAAAATAACAAAAAGAGAAACAATTCAACAAATCGCATGAGATTTAAAGAAAGCCTCTACATAATTCTCATGACTATCTGTATTTCACTCGCTTTTGTTATTTTCTTTCATTTATCCACTTTGTTTGCTTATTCTAAAGCGATTTTGTAGGGGATTTACTATACTCACGCGGGCTGTGGCTGATACTAAAATCGCTGATAGAGACTTTGTGCTCGAATGTGTAGTTGCATTTCAACCGGGTGCTACAGACCCATAGAGTAGCAGAGGTGGTAAGATAGGCTTCACCTCCGCCAATGGGGATTATGTTCCATACTAGCATAATCAATTTGGTATCTTCTGGCTGCGAAGAAGGGGCTGACAATATGTGTTAATACCACAATTGTCACCTTCACGGCGAGACTCACGTTAAACCCTCGTGGACTTCTATACTTACGAAAGGGGACCCAAAACCGCCGATCTAACATAGATATTGGCAGTGATTTAAAAATACAATAATTATAAAACTTATAAAACATACAAGTATTTTTTAAATTTCAAAGCGCCACTTTATTTAGTACTTTTATTTGAGTCATCAAAAGTAAACGATCTCAGTGAATTTGTAAACATGGAAAAAATTGGTCACCGTTATGTAAGTCAATATTTCCATTTGAATAGTCTCAGTTTAATCAATATTAAAGCCAAGCTAGATTCTACTCTGGGTGAGTCCGCTCCTTCGTTTACGGCCATAAAATATTGGGTAGCAGAGTTTAAACACGACCATACGAGCTGCTAGGGCGAACACCGTAGTGTCCACGCCAGACACGGTTAAGAAAATCCACAAAATGGTATTGCATGATCGTCGGCTGAAGATGCGTGAGTTAGCATTTCAAATAGTTCTGTACATCGGACATTGACCGAAGATTTCAAGATGACAATGCTGTGCGTAAGATGGGTGCCGCGCTTGCTTGCTATAGAGCGAACATAGCGTCGTGAAAATGTTCCAGTAGAGTTTGGCGATGTTTCACCTTAATTAAGCCGAATTTTTGTGACGATTTATAATCATGAATGGCACATGAGCCCACCACATCACACCTGAGACAAAAGAACAGCCAAAACAGCAGACTGGAATGGTAAAATCGTGTCCAAAGAAGACGAAGACGACCCCATTCGCAGGTAAGGTCATGGCGTCTGTTTTTTTTTTTTTTTTGTTTTTTGTTGGATGCGCATAAGATAATTTTTATTGATTATCTTCATAAAGGAAAAACCATCAACGGCGAATATTATGCTAATTTATTGCAGCGTTTAGGTAGTGAAATTATGGAAAAAAGGCAGCATTTGGCGAAAAGGAAAGTGTTGTTTCATCAAGACAATGCTCTAGTTCACACATCCACTATTGCAATGGCCAAAATTAATAAGTTCGAATTGCTTCATCACGTTCCCTATTCGCCAGATTTAGCTTCCTCAGACTATTTTATATTTCCGAACTTGAAAAATGGTTCGGCGGTGAAAGATTTGCCCACGATGAAGGGATGGAGACTGCTGTTGTTGACTGTTTTACGGATTTTGACAGTTCTTCATGTAAACAGGGTATAGAAGCTATTGAATATCGCTAGAAAAGTGCATTGAGCTAAAAGGAGATTGTGTTGAAAAATAAAGAACATTTTTCCCACCTTTTTGTGTTTTCTTTGATAGGTCGGCTAGTTTTTGGACCGCTCTCGTACTCTGCATATTTCTCCGAATAAAAAGCAGTAACCTAGAGTATAAAAAATGTTCTCCTCTCTATTAAAATTCGTTACAACTCTTACCAGTTTTGTTTTGAGTTGAATTTGCAAAAATTGTACTTCTAATAAAGATGCAAAAGGTGTCCCAACAGGAACGCAAATTTTAAATTTTAAATAAAACACAGATATTTAAAAAAATCATCAAACTTTATTATATCGTAAAGTAAACAGAATGAGGTTATGTATGGAACAACACACACAGCAGTCGGTTTGGCAAGAAGTGAAAATAAAAGCTGTAGTAAGAAAGAAAACCCATTGTTTTTGAACAACATTTAAGATTTTATATAGCACAGTTTGAATAATCTTATCTACATCAAATATGTGCCGTTTTGCTTGATATTTTGTCACCATTTTGAAGGCAATTCCATTATACCTCTCCCACAGAAATTTTCATCTCTGTTGGCAAAAAACTGGGACTATCAATTTTCACAAGCTTCTCTTGAGGTGAATATTTCACAAACAAAATTATTTGACTTTGCCAGTATCAGGTGGTAAGCAGTTTGTGTTAGGTCCGGACTATAAAATACATGCATCCAAACCAAGCTCCCGGAGCTTTTTGGTCCGTTGTCTTGATAGAATACAATTTCTTATCTATCGAGATCATGAATCTTCATTAAGTGTGTCCTGAGAAGTTGCGGCAATCTGCTAGTGAACGTAATATTTTTGTGCGAAAACTTATTTTACAAAGCGAACATAAAATTGTATCTAACACCGTCTTGTCTGTAATTTGTCATAATTTTGACATTATTAAGGTTATTTTACAACACGACTAATAACTAAATACCTTAAAGAATACAAGTAGCTGTCTGTATCCCCATAGGATGAAGTGCAAATCTTTTTATTTTTGGCTCATAACTTAAAGGATGAAATATTTATTACAAATACATAAAGCTTATGAAATTGATTAATCATTAAATTCCGCAAAGGATTGTGTTGTTCTTATGATTCCCCAATGATTTGCATTTCTTATTTCTACTAAGTTTTTGTTTTGCTTTCCTCTAAAGAATTATGATACCTAAAATCCTTAACAAATGAAAGTGCATATTCAACGTTGTGTTCCTCTAAATGATTAATGTATTGTGGATCTCTTGTGAAATGGGAGGAATTTGAACATTTGAATGGAACATTAATAATAAAAAAATAGCAAAGAAAATCTGCAGGCAAGACAGAATAGCATGTCTTACAGATTCAAAATATATATTGAAATTGAGTGTTGAAAATTTAAAAATTATCAACAAATTATCTACAGCTCAAGATGCAAACAAATATTTAAACAAATATGCTAGGCTGTAACGAATTTATCAAAATGATAAAGCGCTGAACGCCAAAGACAACTACGCTATATTTTCAATATAGCGTAAAAATTATTGAAAATGAGAAAAAAAAATATTATATAGAAAAACAAACGGACAAGGTTGGTCTAGAGTGTAGAAACTTCTAAGTTTATATTTACTTTTAAATTTAATGAATTAATTTGAATTTTATATTTAAATAACGCTCTAATTTAAGCAATATTACAAACTAATGTACAGACCAATTATCAATAAATATCCCAATGATTATTGTGAATTATTGAAAGCTGAAGAAAATATGGTAAAAAGAGAATACAAAATACAATATTGCCAGCAAATTTGCTGATTTTCACAACTCGCACGGTGAGCATCTCCAACTCTGCAAATAAATATATTGAGTTAATTCTAACTCATTTCCGTTGGTCTTTCTCTCTCTCTCTCTTCTTTCTTTCATGTATAATTAATCTAAAATGTTATTTAAAACCGCCAATTCTTCGGCCCTTAATTAATTACCTCCAAACAAATCCCATACACAGTCCACTATCCACTTTTTTCGGTAGCAGAAAGTCGCCGAACACGCAAAACACTTGTCTTATTTATGCCTCTCACGAACAAACTGAACATACTACATGGATAAAACCGTCAACATATCTTCGAGACGAGTGTACCAACATAAAAAAAATGATACTCGAAAGTCGAATGTACGTAGCCATCGAAATTTGAAAATTCACCATATTTTTGGAACACGCCTCGTATGTAGATATAGAGAACTCTAAACTCTACACACGATAGACATAAGTCCTTGATAAACATTAGTCTAACTGAGTGCCACAGGTTACATCACGCGAGGACGAAAACAAATAAATTCTAGGAGTTCTTAGACGAAATTAATAAACCAAAAAATCAATCACCATTTCCGGTACATTGCGAAACATATAATATTTCCAAATTATTTACCAAATAATTTTAAATAATATAAACCAACATTTTTTGTTTTAGCTGGTAAGCAAAATCGTAATATTTTAGCAAGTAAGCAAAATTGTAATTAGTAAAGAAAAATAGTTAAAAATAAAGTCAATCTGTTCTTCCGCCTTGATTGGATCAAACATGTTGAAATTTTTTAAAAATTAAAAAAAAAACGTTTCGTTATTTAAATCGCGACTCGTGATATTAAGATGAGTCTGAACATAAATAGAACTCACCCACATAAGTTATAGATGAGATAGGGATTCTTTTTAGCACATCTATAAAAGTAATTCAATACTTTTATATTGTGGCACTGTGAATTTTATGATAACAACTCATATAATCTGTATTGATCTAAAGCTTACTACGAAATAAAGACTTAAATACTGAAATCTCAGTCGTTTGTTACTAGACGTATACAATAACTATAGAAATTTAGTTATTGTGATATGTACGAAAGAAAATTTTCAGGAAATACATTTCAACAGTATTCAACTATGTTAACGGATGGCCGCTTTCATATGGAACCATTTAAACAATTTATTAATTTTTATGCGGCGACAATATCGAAATACATCGAAGGCCATTGCGCGATATTGCAAAAAGCTTTAAAAATGTGTACATGTCGCACATCAATTCAACCAGTTATTATAAACATACAGCGCTATACATACGACTGCGTATATTTTCATTTAGTACGGCCTCCTCCTCATCATCCTTAAAGCACCCTCAACCCACATGTGCACATTTGCATGGAAATTGTTCGCCAAAATAAATCAAATTAACTTTTTTTTTCGTTTTGCTTTAAAAATAAACAGCATAAAATTAACACCATTCCAATTTATTTCCGGAATTTTCATTATATTTTTCCATCAAAGAATTTGTTCACATTTTTTGCACTACCAACAACGGTATCCACCCAGAGACTTTGATTTATAATTTCCCCTTCGTTTGTGGTTGATGTATCACATTAGACGTGCCTCCTATACTATTACTATACATACTATTTATGGGGGGAAGTCTATGTTGAGCAACAATATTGGCACAACATTTATGGTGCGGTTATGATTTATTGCTTATTTTATAATACTACATGAAAGGGATGAAATAAGAGTCTACATGGAAAACTGGTAGAAGTGTGGAAAATGTGTTTTTGTTGATTTCAAATGAACCTGACCTCAAAACTGCCTAAGTTTGCGTTGGAACAGCTTTTGCGGTTGTAAAAATTCAAATAAAACAGACTGACCTGTTTTTACAATCTGGCTTGGATCTTATTAAAATGCAAAAAAGAGAAATTTGCTCTTTCCCATGTCGTACAGGCATTGATAGGCCTCTAC
>JAHXMU010000146.1:0-61019 GCA_019455685.1 Philornis downsi | reverse complement strand
ACACACTGACTTTCGTTCGAATTGTCCCACTTAAATGTACTATTTTAGGATAATATGATTGCCATTCCATTGCTTTAGCCCTTCTTCGGTAAGTGAGGGGCTAAACTATAGCAATTTTCATTCATTCATTCAGCCGTTTTCATTCATGCATTCATTGCTTCCAACTTAATAACAATTTTTTACTGGTTTAACAAAAATGAATTTCAGTGAATGACAACTGTTTTTTGTTTTGTTTAAATCCCCTCTTTTGTGCTAAACGGATTTCCATTAAAGGTCTATGCGAACTTTTGCATCATCGATAAACTCAATCGCTTGTTGTTAAGGGAAAGCCATTTTAATAGCCTTAAACTTTTTGTGGAAAATACGATTAAATGTGCATATCGAACAAATTGTCAGCTTATTCAAATATGTTTAAACTTCCACAAAAAAAAAAATTGTTTATTAACATACATACTCGTACACAATATTTCAATATAAATATGTACAACAAAGGTTCGTTAGCCGGTAGAAAATGTCTACAAAAATGTCTATAAATCAGATTTGTAGGCGAGCAAAAAACGCCTTTAATTTAACATCAGAACTTTTTCTATAAACACCTTATGATATTATGGGATGATATTTAATATCTCTGGTGTAAATTTCTATAGGATATGAGGGAATTCAAATTTGAGAGTTTCTGATCTAACTTGAAAATAACCAGAGTCACTTTCAAAATCTCCCAAGCATGTTTTCCGACCTTTGGGTATGCTTTCCATAGTGCCATCATCCGATAACACCGAACATCCTTCTGGTGAAACTAAAGTTTAATACCAAAATTATTCGAGCAAAATATGTGTTTTACTATAGCTTTTGCGATACAGCAGTTTCCTCATAATGTGACTGATGTTTTTCAGTTAAGAAATCATACATTTCGCAATTTTCACTGTGGACTTAGATGGAAAAAATAGTTTTCATATCTAGTTAACTAGTAAGTTTTCATACTAAGAGAATTTATTTCGAATCAATTTTTCAGCCGAAAATGTTATTGATACTTTAAGAAATCAGTTGTAATGCGAAACCGAACTAAGTAATAAAAGTTCTGGGCGGTGCTGTTGAAATAAATATTTTTACGTAAATGAAGCTAGCATTAAGCTTAGATTGAGAAGGCGACTAATAGGATGCCGATATATCATATCGGTAACAATCGTTATCGAAACTCAACCTATTATGCCACACTGGTGGGAATTGCCATCCACAACTCGAAGGATCGAAAGCAGTGCCTTAATAAGCCACCTGGCTTAAATGAAAGTTATGTTTAAAATGCAAGAGAAATAAAAAAATAAAATGGAACTCTCAATTGGTGACGACGGTAAAAAGTTATAAGACCAAACTTTACACTTGGAACGTCCGGTTCATTTATAGAGAAAACGACTGTATTGTGGCACCACCGCCATCTAGCAAAAACGGCTGACAAGACAAAAAACACTTAGCTCATATCTGCTACAGCTGTTATGCAAAAAACCGTGAATTCGAATGCGAATTTGAAGTTTATGCTTAGTTCGGTCTATGTAATTGAAATTTGTTTTTATATTTATTCCAGGTCAAAACCAACGAAATTTTGGCAGAACGATATTCTCATAATGCCAGGCTATCTGTATAGCTATTTCGGATCCTGCCACGAATCCCCATCAGCAGACTTGGTTTAATGATTGTTGACAGTTCATCAAGTCTTGTGCATCTCTCTTTTAGTGAGAATTCTCTCTCTTAATTCTCAACTCTTAACTTAGTGAGAATTCCTTCTTGATTGCACAGGCTCGAAAAACATCACAATCATTTACTTATGAGAAACATTCGCAATACTTCTTTTCTTCATTTTTGTTGTTGGTTCCGTAACTAATTCGTCGTGTTCTATGTCGTCATCCAATTGCTGTTATGTTTGTTTCAGTGTGTGTAATAGAACTTACTATAACTGTAGCATATAATATACTTAGTAATGCCGGTCAGCGGCATTACGATGAAGCCACGCGATTATGATGTATATAATCGTGAGTTCGATACAACCACCCATCATAATATGAGCGGCAGTCACCTCGATGTTTCTGACGAATATTTCTAGTGATCAAATAATCGTTAGATCCAGTAAATATTTCTCAAACTATCGTTCGAAATCGTCATTAAACTGTAGAACTCGTTAAGTGATTTTAAAAATGGAATACGTGCAGGCTGACCGAATGTGAGAAACTCTGCCTTATCCCACTCTTGGAACGTAATGGGAATTTGTTTTAATATAACCGTGTCAAATCCACGTATTTTTTATGGATGCGCAGAACGGCAGATATGACGATGTCAAACACATATTTTATGAGGGCCTAAAAATAGCATATGAACCTTAGCATTGGCATGATTTTAAAAATTTTTCAAAATGGGAAGATGTTGTAATTAATGTGAATACTTAAGCGCTGCGAGGAACCACATTTTACCACAATGTCATCCGCATTGGAATTTGGCCATCTCCTGATTATAACTAGAAAAATTAAATTGATCGCTTGATAATAAATGGCAGGCATGCCATGAACATGAACACGAAGTGCTAAGTTCGACTGGGATTAACATCTGATTGCAGCTAATTTATACAGGATATTAATAGGAGCTAAAAACGTATACAACAAAGCGTAAAGAAAGCCAGACATCGTTACATTCTATACTCCTAACGTAGCCAAGACAACAAACTCTCTCTGATGTTAAGAGAAAACGCCTTAAACTCAATGTTTTTCGCACATAAAGGAAACGTATTGCGCAATCGATGACGACTGTGGCCAAAAAAGCCTACTGGTGTTTGTTAAACTATTCTCAGATGAACCTTGGTACAATGATGAAGGTCACAATGCCATTGAGTAAAATTAGCCCTGCATACATGACAACGCCGCAACCAACTGTAACGCATACTATGAAGGAAAGCAGAAAGAAGAAAGGAAGAGGATGAAAAAAGGGATGGAAAGAAATAACGGGTTGTGAAAAAGAGTATATTGAAAACTACAGGAATAATGTGTATTCCAATAATTCATTTTAATCTACAACGTCAGTGTCAGTTTGTCCAAAAAAACTTCTACTATCATTCGGGTTATTTTTTAATCCCAAGTTAGAAGATAGATACTTTTCGTATAGAAAAGTGTTTTTACAGATACTTTTTGTATAGAAAAGTGTATTTATAGGTGCTTTTCGTGTAGAAAAATATGTTCATAGATGCATTTCGTACAGAAAATGTCCTCTAGTTGCTTTTCGTATAGAAAAGTGTCTCTACAGATACTTTTCGTATAGAAAAGTGTTTTTACAGATACTTTTTGTATAGAAAAGTGTATTTACAGATACTTTTCGTATAGAAAAGTGTTTTTACAGATACTTTTTGTATAGAAAAGTGTATTTACAGATACTTTTCGTATAGAAAAGTGTCTTTATAAACGCTTTTCGTATTGAAATGTGTCTTAATAGATCCTTTTCGATTAGAAAAGTGCCTTTATGGATGATTTTCGTATATAAAAGTGTCTTTATGAATGCTTTTCGCATAGAAAAGTGTTTTTATAGATGCTTTCCTTTTAGAAAAGCGTCTTTACAGATACTTTTGTTATAAAAAAGTATCTTTTTAAATACTTTTCTCATAGAAAAACGCCTTTGTAAGTGCCATTCGTATAGAAAAGTGCCTTTATAGATGCTTTTCGTATAAAAAAAGTGTCTTTACAGATACTTTTCGTATAGAAAAGTGTTTTACATATAGTTTTCGTATAGAAAAGTGTCTTTACGGATACTTTTCGTATAGAAAAGTATCTTTACGGATACTTTTCGTATAGAAAAGTATCTTTACGGATACTTTTCGTATAGAAAAGTATCTATATCACATATTTTTTATTATACATGTATTTCACATCAAAATACTGGAACAATTTGGTTTATTGTTTCTCATATTTTTGTTGAAAGACCTTTCATTCAAAATATTTACAGATTCCGAAATGGAATGTATATTTGTGGTGGGGGTAATCAGCAATAGTTTCGCAAGATTGAGGAAAAATGAGAAATAAAATACGGGGGGTTAAATTGTGTTTAAAATCTTTATTTCACAACCGTACGATGCGTACCTTTAGTTGGCAAGGAGTTTAGGGATAGTAAATAGCAAGTTTTTTTTTCTTATTATGCCACAAGCGATGTTTCGAGAGCTGCTGCACTGCCAGAATGCAGAGGTGAAAGCTTTGTTTTACAGAATTGCTAATAGGAATTACAATGCTCATGATATAAAGTTCATTAGTTTACACATTAACTATACCCTCTTGCCGTATTGCAATATCTATAAATGGGGAAGTGTGTATACAAGACTAAATCGAGTAAAATATTAATTAAAAACTTACAATACAAAGGAGGACATAATACATCTTACATACCTTTAAAATTCGTTCATTTATAATTCATATACATTAGATTTACAAGTCTTATTGAATTGACATTGACGATGATAGTGGCCGAGCGCAAGCTGTTTGTTGCAGATAAATTTATATTGTCAGATTCTACATTACGCTTGGGGTGTTTGGTCTTGGTTCTTTGCTTCTTTTAGGATTTTCTAGCGCTGCTATTATAAAGCAGAGTATGGTGTCTTGCAAAGCAGACTTTGCATTTCTACTTCTCACTGATTTGACAACATCGTTTTAGATGTAAATGCGCCAAACAGTTGGTACAACAGCGGTTGTTGCGGAAATTCGACGGAATCTAAAACATTTTCGTGAGGGATGATCCCATTCGCAATAACGGCAGTCCTTCGACTGTCGTATATTTTGTGTCAAGACAGCTTTCCAAAGATTCCTCGGGTTCCCTTTCCGTTTGAGGTCTTCGTGGTGGTGTAGACAAAATGAAATTCCGATAATCCCAGTTCAAGATTATAAGGCAGCATCTTTTGTCCAATTTGTAATATTTCCCGCCTGGCCTGCAAAAGTACGTAAGTACTCCGGGTCTAATTCTTTTATACTTGATCTAATACTAATATATGTATGATTTTGAAAAAATGGGACAGCTCTTAGACATGTCACACTGAGGTGAAATATCAAGGATTTTTCGTATCTTATCTCTTTTATCTCTTTTTAATCGTTAAAACATTTTATCAATATCAATCATCGATTACTGTGACGGTGAGAAAGTTAAGTGAAATTTTTGGAAGAAACAACGTGACAACAAGACGCACTATTTGTCGTGTAGTGAATGATTTCGAAGAAAGAGGGTCTGTAGCTGATAGAGCCAAGCATGGACCACAACGTACTGGAAGATCGGCTGAAAACATTACTGCTGCTCAAGAAAGCGTTCAAAACAATCCATCAATCCATCAGGAGCTTGGTCTTCAAAGAGCAACTTTGGCCACAAGAATTTGCATTTGTTTCTATTTAAGATTCAGTTGACACAAGAGCTTCTTGTTATGTTACAGCTCGCCTATGATAACTCCGATTTTCATGAAAAAATCACAATGAGCGACGAGGCACAATTTCATTTGAATGGCTATGTAAATAAACAGAATAGTCGGTTCCGGGCGATGGAACCCCCTCAAATTATTTACCAGTCAACTTTGCATCCATTAAAAGTGGCAGTCTGGTGTGCAATTTGGTCAATTTGAAAACGGCGTAATGGTAACTGTCAATGGGAAGCGCTATAGTGATATGATTGAAAACTTTTAAACGCCAAAACTGCATGCTTTGGGCTTGATTAACATGTGGTATCAACAAGATGGTGCCACATCACATACAGCCAGGATTACAATGGAATTATTGCGAGACCTCTTTCCACAACAAGTTATTTCAAGAAATGGTGATGTTGATTGGCCTCCACGGATATCTGAAAACCAAGGTTTATGGAAACAAATCAGAAACGCTTCAGCAACTCAAACAAAATATTCGTGATGAAATTAATGAAATACCGCGTGAAATGTGTGAGAATGTAATGAAAAATGTGCTAAAAAGGGCTCGCATTTGCTAACAGAGGCGGACATTTATCTAATATTGTATTTCATACATAATTGCCGACATTAGGTAAGACATTTATCAATATAAGATCCATTCTCTTTTATTTAATCAAAAATTATGAACAAAGTAGTATACCTTCCCGTCGGACACCCTGTATATCGAAGTACCGGATTATCCATTTTCCGGTTTCAAAAGTAAAGTTAAATAAGACACACATATTATTTCTGTGATTTCGATGAAAATTTTATTTCATTAAAATGCTTAGACCTTGCACTGACCGCCTCTGGATTGTTTACAGCAGTGGATCCTTTTGAGGTAGTTTTCGAAAATATACGGCGCCCAATGACACCACCTCCAGACCATAATGCACATCAATCAGTCATTTTTTCCGGCTGCAATGGCTTTTCCACAATCACTTCTGGGTTTTCCCGATTTAGAAGAAATGAACTTCATTGCTGAAGAAAAATTTGCTCGATTGTAAGCCCACATTTGAATCATCACTTTTGTAGTAAGTTTTAAATATTTTTACTCAGTTGTTAAACGATTCATATTCGTAAATGGCAAATCTTTCAAGAACTAAATAACATTTCAGATGGCAAATATTTAACAGCCTTGCCAGACTGGCAATTTTGAAACCGCTAAATGGATAACGCGTTATAAACAATAAAATTATTTATTTATACTGCTCTGCCCAATAACGTACTTTGTTTCTACACTTTAGTATCGAATATCATTAGTATTTATATATATTTGCTTTCACTGTGTATCCTTAACTCCCGGAATTCTTTCAAGGTCAATGTAAAGTGAATATTTAACATATTTCACTGTCATTCCGGCAGAAAATATTTGTTTTTCGTCTTAAAAAATCGTAAATAGGTGTTTTCTACCACTGCAGGAGTCCTTTGGCTTCATTTTGAATGCTTTAACAAGATTCAGGTATTTACAATAGAACAAAAATACATATTTCTGGTGGGATTTAAAACAGATCCTGCGGTTTAAGGATATTCTCATGATATTCAAGTTGATTGAGCTTGTGTACATTTGTATTTCTCGCAGCAAGCAATTGGAGATTTTTTTGTGAGTTGCAGAGGAAGAGAGAGAGGGAGAGGGAGACAAATAGGACGAGGAAAGTTGGAGTGATGAGAGTTTAAGTTATGTGTGCTATCATGAATGGACTCCACTTGACCGTAGAGAGCTGGTAATAGAACAGCAGGAGCAAATTTTACTGTTGCTTCTGTTACTGTTTCTGTTGCTGTCGTTGTTCTGGCGAACTATCATCTCGGGTACAATTCCTTTAATCGCTTGCACATATATTTACACAACAGTTGTTGGTGCTGTCGTTGATTTTCCTTATTTTATCCCATACAAACTCTTCTGTTTTTCGTGGGGTTGGGTTTACTTCCTCGTCTAATGCTTTTAGAGTCTTCTTGTGGCCATAATATAATATTTGTTTCTTTATTACTTCTGTTTATATGCAGGATTTAACACTATTAGGGAGATAGCAACCATTTGATCTCATCTCCTGCAGGGCCCTGATACCACTCCTCATTTCCTAAAGATGACTGGCAGTTGCCTAAATATCCCATTTGTATAATTCGTAAGTAATTTATTTATTTAGTGTGGGCGAGAATAGTTTAACGCAGCCTTCAGATTGAACTGATATGCTTCTTTAACCATAAGCTCCTATAGAAAGGAAACGCTTATAAATTATGCTATGGAGGGGGTAAATTTTTTCTGATTATATAAAGAACTATCCAATTTGTTGACTGTCAGAAGGGAACACTTATAAAATAAGTGGAGTTAAAAAGTGTCATATAAAGCAAACATAAATGTAGCGGTGGCAAATATACGTTTCATCGTGTGTGACATTATGGGTTCAAATCCACTCGTATTTCTTTTTGTGTGCGAAAGGCACTACAATTGTTTGCTAGCAACTTCTTCAGTCACTGTATGGCTGATAGTAACATCTAGGTTCAGGTCGTTTAACCATAAGCAAAGTTGCCAACTTTCAATGCTTAAACATCGCTTACGTATTATTTAAATATCGACAAAAATTATTATTTTGATATCGTAAATGGCCAAAAAATCACCAGTTATTATTACGGATAAATGTAAGCAATACGGGAAGAAATATTAACATAAAAATTAGATTATTAACTCCATAATATAATCTATTTTTTACCGAATTTCGATTCGGTGCGACAACAAAATTCTAAATTAATAATTTAGTGATTAAAATCATAAAAACGAGACAAAATTAGAATTCTTCGTATTTCATTTTGGTATTCATTGTTAACGTTTTTGTTAATAAGTTTGGATATAGTTTAGCTGTTAAGTTTCGGACTAAAAGACAACTATTTTCCTTAAATTTTCAATTTTATTTCCGATATTTCGACTAAAGGCTTTAGTCATCTTCAGGGATTTCTTGACAAAAAAACACAGGGAACATTACAAATTAACATAAAACAACCGAAACAAAATGTATGTATTATTATTTCTTACACTGAAATATGATAAGAAAAAAAGCTACCGTCTTGAGCAATCTTAAGTTAATTTTTACCACTGTCGTCTATATTTGTTGGTTATATGTATGTCTCTACATCTGTGACCTTTGTCCGTATCCGTTTTATATTATAATTCAATCTAATTTCCAGAGGTACATTTATTATATGGAGTATTTCTAATAGATATCTCTGAGAGTAGTTTCTCTTCTTCACCAGCATCATTATGTCGTCAAGATTGGTTTTATGTTCTGTTAGAATACTATGGACTGCAAGTGCCGTTTTCTCCTCCAAAGATTAGGTGCTTTGCGATCGGATTTATGTAATGTAATTCTAGCCTTTAATTTGGTTTTAGTAGTGCCGACATGTAAAATATTTTTCGACAAATGCCGGACGTGTTTCTATTACACTTGATTTTATAAACTACATTGGATTTGTCTTCTACCGCCACTCTAGATTTTATTCTACTGAGTAATTAGTTCACCATGTTATTGATTTATGTGTCAATTAGATTTTGTTCTTATCACAGATATTGCAAAAATGTAGTCCATCCGCTATATCTGGGAAGTATGTCATTAATTTATATATGTTGGATTGCTTTGTAGTATTACTCTTGAAATTTTCTCGGCTGGGTTCCCTTTTTAATAGATCTGAGATGATTTTATCGGGGAAATCGTTCAAAGTTAGTATTATTCTTATCTTAAGTCCATTCACTTTGTGGAACTCTCACAAATTCACTTCGTTTCAGAACTCTGTTCGTTGCAGTACTTACGATCATTTGGCTGGGGTCTTTAGAATAATTCTTCGTGTTTTTATATTTTTTAGTCCATATTGGTTCTCAACTATGTTCCCGCCGTTTTCCTGTAGATAGCGTCAGCTGTAAGTGCTAGTCGACTCTGCCATAACCCAACCGTCATGAGCCAAGCATATGGTAAAAATACCGCCTCGACACAATAGTGATTTGCTTTCGACGTCATATTCTTTTGGTTGTGTGAATATGTATGATTTTGTGTCAAATAATCGTCATATGCGGGAAGTATTGATTTTCCTCTTTCAATCGAAGAAAACGGCGACTGAATCTCGTCGAGAGCTTCAAAACGTTTACGGGGATGCTGTTTTAAGTGAAACAACGAGTCGAGATTGGTTCCTTCGCTTTACAGACGGTGATTTTGATGATGATGACTCAAGGGACGTTCACCATCGTTTTTTCGCCTGAACAACTGCTTCAGCAACAAAACAGGAATGGGTTACTTCATCGTATTGTAACGGGTGAAAAAATGCATTCATTACAGCAATCGAAAGAAAAGAAAGTTATGGGGGCTGCCCGGTCATGCTTCTATGTCGTCGCCTAGGCCGAATATTCACGCTGCGAAGGTGTTATTTATTACGAGCTGTTGAAACCAAAGGAAACCATCACGGGGGATCGATATCGACTTCAATTAAGGCGATTCAGCCAATCTCTGCCCGAGAAACGCCCACAATACGCGGTGAGGCACGAAAAAGTGATTCTTCAGCATGGCAACGCTCGGTTTTACGTGGCCAAGCTCGTTAAACCCTATCTGAAAACGCTGAAATGGGAAGTCGTAGCTAGCTATGGGCAATACTTTCAATGAAACATTTGTAAACATGTTTTCATAATAAAGTTGCATTTAAAAAAAAAAAACAACGAGAACTTAGTTGCGCACCTAATATACGAGTATATTATGGTTTATATATTTTGAAATTATCTTCAAATGTAACTCACAAATATAATAATGAATATAATATAATATATGTATATAATATATCCATATTTTACAGTGTCAGAATGCCAGAAGGTTTCGTAGAATTTTTCGAACATTAAAAAATTTATATTTTCCGAAAATTCTACATGGTTGAAATCTTCTTACTAGCAAAATACCACAGGGTATCCGTCGGGACGGTATACTATTTTGTTTGTTTATAATTTTTGATTAAAGGAAAGAGAATGGATCTTATATTGATAAATGTTTTATTTATTGTCGGCAATTATGTATGGAATACAATATCAGATATATGTCTGCCTTTGTTAGCCAGCGAGCTCTTTTTAGCACATTTTTCTTTACATTCTCACACATTTCACGCGGTATTTCATTAATTTCATCACGAATATTTTGTTTGAGTTGCTCAAGCGTTTCTGGTTTGTTTCCATAAACCTTGGTTTTCAGATATCCGTAGAGGCCAATCAACATCACCATTTCTTGAAATAACTTGTTGTGGAAAGAAGTCTCGCAGTAATTCCATTGTAATCTTGGCTGTATGCGATATGGCACCATCTTGTTGATACCACATGTTAATCAAGCCCAAAGCATGCAGTTGTGGCGTTAAAAAGTTTTCAATCATGTCACGATATCGCTCCCCATTGACAGTTACCGTTACGCCGTTTTTAGTTTCAAAGAAGTAAGATCCAATGATTCCTGCTGACCAAATCGCACACCAGACTGTCACTTTTAATGGATGCAAAGGTGACTGATGAATAATTTGAAAGTTTTCCATTGCCTAGAACCGACTATTCTGTTTACTCACATATCCATTCAAATGAAAATGTGCCCCGTCACTCATTATGATTTTTTCATGAAAATCGGGGTTGTCATGGGCGAGCTGTAACATCCTATTGCCATATGTACAACGGCGTAAATGGTATTGTTGAAGAAGCTCTTGCGCCAACTGAATCTTAAACGGAAATAAATGCAAATGCTTGTGCAAAATTGTGGCCAAAGTTGTTCTTTGAAGACCAAGCTCCTGAGCACGGCGTCGAATTGAGGTTGATTCTTTTGAACACTTTCTGCACGTAACTTTCTCATCGTCACAGTAATCGATGATTGAATTTGATAAAATGTTTTAACGATTAAAAAATGTTGGTTTATCGAATACTTTTCCGTAATAAATTTACCACGTCTCTACTTCACGACTGCCAAATATGAACTGCCAAGACTAATGTTCACCAAAATGACGGCAAAACAAAGTAGTATACCTTACCCGCGGACACCCTGTATGATAGTTATGAATCAAAATTGAAATGAAATTTAACTTACAACTTTGAAGGACATTTTCGATCCTTAATATAAAACTATATGATTAGTAAGTAAATACATAGTAAGCAAATATTTGTGGTATTGACATCGTAACTTTTGGAACGATTATACAATTTTAATAGTAATACAATTTAGTAATAAGTATAACACATTGGCCGTAAAATGCAAATATTTAAAATAATTATTTACGACACAACTAAACCGTTGATATTTGTAAATCGAATTTTAATCTAAGATAAGCAAATTTTCATTCATTTTGAAAACGTCTTTCATTTGTGAAAAAATGTTTATTTTGCTATTTTGAATGTTGACCAGTAGAGCTAATGCATCTAAGTATAAAATTTGTTGAATTCTGAAAAAACAACTTATATCGAGATAACAAAAGTTTCCAATATTTTTGTTAAAAAAACGAGTATAATTTTTGGAAGCGGATTTTTTAGTTTAGAAGACACGAGAAAATTTAAGACAACCTATGACATTTAAATATTTAAATTACCTCATAAAATTTGATAAATCAACTTATTTGAAATGGATTTAAATATTAAGAAGAATATTGCACAGAAATGTATAAAGTCATTTTAGCAAAACTATTTATTTAAATTTACCAATCCCAACTATTGTTTATTGTTTTTTTATTATTATTATCATTATTACTATTATTATTATTATACGTTGTCACATGAAGCCTTCAAGGCCTATAATACATATTACAAGAACAAAAATATATATGCCTGACTTCAGTGTTCAACCATAAATTTAATATAAATTTAAAATAAAATATACATGTATAAAAAAGGAAACAATGGTAACATTCATTAATATCAGAGTTATTATAACTTGACCCTGTCGCACTCGTATACGAACCAATACATATTTACAAAACTTTTGATTATAAAGAGGAGAAGTGTTGAAATAACTTATTCTTAAAAATGTAAATTGATTCAGATAACTTACATAAATGTATTCGAACACTATTCCATACTGTAATTATTTTTGCCCAAAAGGATTTTTTATAGATTCAAGCAGTATGTTTGACAAAATAGCGTATAAAGGCGACACTTTTTCAAATTCAAAACCTGTGATATATGTGATCTCGTTAAAAGCCTGTGATAACTGAAATTTTATTTATATTTGAGTGCTTTTGCTTTTTAGTAATACCCCTTTAAATATGTACACAAAAAGTTTTGCTTGGTTTAAAATGCGTTTATTTGTAAAATTAGTATTTTCGCCAAAACTAAACAGAGTTGTAAGGCTACAAATTGGACAAATACAAAAATTGAGTAGTCTGCTTGATATCCAGAACTGAATGAATAAGAAAACTTGGAAACTGCCTGAGTTAGAAAATATTCCAGTTTCATTAAAAGAAAAACGTATATTGGTAGTATTATATAAAATTTTAAATCTTTAACAAAATTTTTTTCGATTTATTTGACAAAACAAAGTAACAAATTTAAAAAAGAAGGAAAGAATTTTAACATTTTTGTGGAAAAAAATATTAAGAAATCATTAATCGTCAAAGTGCCAAAATCAAAACACAAAATCATCGAAATGGCGAGGAATCGTCAAGTTGACCACCATGACTCTTCAGTAAATCCGAAAATAAATGTGAACAGACCCAGGTGAATTAATAAATTGGGATATATATCGGAAGTTTGTTTTAAATGAATTCGTGTGTTATGAAGGATTATCCATTTAATATTATAGTTTCAAAACCACCGGTCTGGTAAGCTTGTCAGCTGTTAAATACCTGTCATCTGAATTGTTATTTATTTAGTGAAAAGTTTGCCATTTACGAATATCGATCGTTTAATAACCGATGAATGCGTAAAAGTAGTTAAGACTTACTACGAAAGTGTAAATTCAAACGTGGGCACTTTTCGTGCATTACGGGGTGATTATGGTCGTCATAATCGATTTACTGTGCAAGGTATTAGTAAGATTATAAAGAATTTTGAAAAGACTGGAAGCGTTACAGATTTGTTCGGGCTTGTGCATCATTGCAATGTACGCACTCCGGATAATCCGAATTTGAATTCGTAGCGTTATGGCCGTATGATAAGCATTATTTTTTTGGATTGCAATTGAAGATTATGAACTACACGATATGTGATATCGACAAGACGGTGCCGCGAGCCACACAGTACGACCGATTTTGCTTTTATTGCATGAGAAGTTTCCAGAAAGCGTAATTTCACCTTTTTGGTGACGTCATTTGGCCACCAAGATCATGCGATTTGACGCCGCTAGAGTTTTTTTATGGGGCTACTTCAAAGACTGTGCTTAGGCGGATATTCTCCAAACGTTGGCACATTTGAAAACCAACATTCGCCAAGTTATCGCCAAAATACCGCCCGAAATGTGCGAAATAGTGGTCGAAAACTACCTCACAATGGTGCACTGCTGCAAACCGATCCAGAAGCGGTCATTTAAATTACATTGTATTTCGTGCAAGGTCCAAGTTTCATCATAGCTTTATGTGTGTTTTATTTAACTTTACTTTTGAACCCGAAAAATGGATAACCCGTTATTTCCTAAACACCATAAGATCGTATTTAGAATAGAGACATCTTTGCAGTATGATTTATGACAAATTGTATAAGATGTGCTGAGAAAAACAGCAAACAAGTACGGGATTTTGAAAAAATTACGATGTATTACCCAGTCCGATAATAATAATTCAGAATCAGATCAATATTTAAAAAATACAATAATTAGGTGAGCGTGATTAACTCGAACTTGATTAACTTAATTAATAATACATATATATTCATCAAAAAGCATTAAATGCAGCAAACTTACAATTAAGTGAATATAACTACTAAATGTGATTTGATGAACAAATGTTGTGGACTTAGTTTTAACATATGTATAGCGCGTCCTTATAACTGCTATGGTGTTTTGGCAGTCAGCTCTAGTACATGAAATATGACATTAAGAAATTTGAAAAAAAAAAATCTAAAATGGATAGTTAAATGGTTAGTTAGTTAGATTTGTCATTTCCATCAGGAAGCTAGTTTTCAAGTTACGAGTATATCTTTGGGAAGTTCCAAACAATCGTCTATTTTTAGCTGTTATAAAATTTTGTTTTTATTGCTATGGTTTCGGCATTTTCGATATAAAAATAGTTTTTGAGTAGCTCAATCTTTCGGTAAATCATTGAAATGTACGCTTATGTCGATCGTGCATCCTAAACCAAATCAAAAAAAAAATGCTATTACAAAGCTACACATTTCTAAAAACAATATTGAAAATGTGTTCTCTAACACGAATACGTGTCCATATGAGATCCAATTGCCGACAACAAAAATCACCAAATTACCGGTACCGTCAATATCTATATTCGATATTTATGATAAACTTCAAAAAAAAAATTAATTTTTAATTAATTTCTTTTATTAACACTATAGGTTCTAATAATAGTTTTATTCTCCAAATTTATTTACTTTCACCTGGCATTAAAACATTTTTTAGATTATAAAGCAATATAATAAAATCTCATACGGCTTTACTCAATGTATAGCTTGCTGCCGAACGTTGATCATAATATGAAGAAACTTTTGCGAAGACTTATACTTCAGTAATGGGTAATATTGTAACCAATAGACAAATGTGAGTCAGACGAACTAACTTACCCAGTGCCCGTTTGCCTTGGTTCACTACGAGATGGGTGGCAGAAGGGGCAACGTAACTATGTTATTGTCAAAACGCGAAAGCAGAATAAAGAAATCAAGATTGTACTTATTCCAAGTATGAATATTACCTAGGAAATTATTGGGGAATGATTACAATGTGCAACTCAATCATGGGTTCGAACCCTGATGCTCCTACCTATTTATGTGGCGGCCAGCTCGATGTGTCTGGCGATCACTTCGAATAGTCGAATAATCGACAAATTCAGTAAATGCTTTTCAAAAGTGATATTCAGAATCATCGTCAAACTGTAGGGCCCGTTGAGTGAGTCAAAAAAATAGAATGTGTGTGATCTAACTGAACATGGGAAGCTTTCATATCATCAAATCTCATTTATGGAATGCAGAGGAATTTATTTTCTTTTCTGGTAGGCGGGCCAATGCATCTCATTTTCATTTGCAGTATTAAGTTTCCTAAATGCTTGATGTTTGCTAAATTATTATGAATTTAGCGCAGTGAAATGAAAGATATGAATATAAGTCTATACCGGTTAAATTATGAAATTCATATGAGAGTTATGAGAGATATGGTGATTATCCAGTCGATTTTTATAAGTTTTACTAATCATTACATTACGATACAATTGACAAACATTTGTGTTTTACTGTTTTCTACGAATAAGGTTTTAAAGCGGAAAATTCAATTTCGACAAATTGATCAATCTTTGTGGGAGGTACCAGCAGAAGGGCGTAACAATACCCCCAATTTAATTCTCAAAACTTGTCTCACTTAACGCATGACATGACTAAATTGAACTGAATTCAGTGCAGCTGCTTGAAAATTTTGAAACTATATATGAAAGGGTTAAATCACTTATTTGTGCGAGAGATTTTAAAAGGGGTGTTGTTATTGATCGATTTTTGGCGAGTTTATCAGAGAGTTACAAATCAGTACAACAAGCGAAAGCCTATTTTAGTGCAGCATACCGATTAGAAATTACCAAAAGGATGTGTCAGTGTTTTCATTCTGCAATAGTACTTTGGCAAACTTTCAAAGTGTACCGCGATTGACGAAATTTAGTGCTGCTAGATAAAAGATGTCAATCTGTTTGGATATTTGGGTTAGATCAGTCATTTGTGTGGGAGTTATCATAAAGCGGGTGGATTGCATAGATTGAATTGTAGAAATTCGGTGGATTTGTCTGGTTGGTACCAAATGAGTGGGCCGATATAGCCTATTTGCAGTTACGGGTGTAATATTGTTCTTAAAAAATTTTAAAAAAATGTTATGCCACTTACAGTGCCCGCCGGCCATCGCCTCAATCTACTTAAAGTCATGCAACACATTTGGTTAAACGGGTACACATTTTACCGTATTACATGACATACGAGGTGTGTTCAAAAAATAAGGTGAATTTTCATTTTTCTCAAAAAAATTGATTCATAAATTTCTATTTTATATCCTTCAAAGTAGTCCGCTTCAGATATAATACACTTATCCCAGCGTTTTTTCTAATCCTCGAAGCAGTTCTGATATGCACTTTTTAGTATGTCCTTGAGCTCTCTCAGCGATTCGATTTTTATCTCCTCAATCGTCGCAAAACGCCGTCCTTTCATGGGTTTCTTCAATCTTGTGAACAGAAAAAAGTCGCAGAGGGCCAAATCTGGTGAATACGGTGTCTGAATAACGGTATTGCTTTTGGCCAAATAATCTCTCACAAGCTAAGATGAGTGAGCAGATGTCATGCAAAACCCATGCATTTTTCCACAATTTCGGGCGTTTTTTTTCGTATTGCTTTACGCAAACGGCGCATACCTTCAAGGTAATACTCCTTATTTACCGTACGACTTTGAGGTAAGAACTCCTGATGCACTACGCCATGATAATCAAAGAATACAGTGAGCAAAACCTTTACATTTGTTTGAACTTGGCGTGCTTTCCTGAGTGATGCTCATGCGACGTTGTTTTTGGTCAAAATTCAGCAATTTTGGAACGAACTTCGCACGAACGCACTTCATGCCCAAAATTTCCGAAAGAATTGCATGGCATGAGCCTACCGGTATGCCGACATCCTCAGCAACTCCTCTAATTGTAATTCGACAATTCTCCATAGCAATTTTCTTCACTTTCTCAACATTTTCATCGATTGTTGATGTGCTGGGGCGTGTGCAGAGCGAGCTCCGTCATTCACATCTTATCGACTTTCTGTGAAAGGCTTGTATCACTCACCGTATGCCTCTGTCAACATTTCAAGTGTTTTTGAGCACTTAATTCCATTTTTTACACAAAGTTTGATGCAACTTCTTTAGCCATTTTTTTCGATAGCAGAAAATGGCCGAACACGCAAAACACTTGTCTTATTTATGCCTCTCACAAACAAACTAAACATGCTATATGGATAAAACCGTCAACATATCTTCGAGACGAGTGTACCAACATAACAAAAACTAATAATCGAAAGTCGAACGTATGTGACCCGCGAAATTTGAAAATTCACCATATTTTTTGAACCCACCTCGTACACCTGCATTCCTTCGGCTGAAAGTATAAAAAGGTTTAAGCTAAATTATTATTCTATTAAGCTCGAATCAGTTAAAACATACTATTCTATATTCGTAAACACAGAATTTCGAACGAAATCGAAAGTTTTTCTTGAGTTTAAAATTATACAAGGGAATACACCTTTAGTATGGCAGTAGTTTGCTTACCGATAATTCAGATGTGAGCAATTCAAACTGCAAATTTTCTAGCCTTTGCCAGTTGTAAATATTGTTAAAGGGGCGTGTCGTTGAAATAAGATTCATCAGGTTCTAAATACAATAAGTCCAAAGGCATAGGTGTAACAAGAGGAGTGCTAGGGGGCCTAGCCTCACAGAACTTTTTTAGCACCCCCTAGGATCAGATTAAGTGCATTGAATGCATTTATCACCCCAGAATGAATTATTTTACCCCTACTCATCCTGATGGCTCTTGTTTTTGTCAAATTGATACTGAATAGATATAAAATTATTATTAATGAGTTTGGAACTTGGATCAGAATATTTAATTTGTAAGGCACGTCATAGTTTTTGAATTCCCAGTTGATTTTTTTGTTTTTGATGATTTGCTGCAACCACAAAATGGTTTACTAAAAATCTCTTCATGCCTTGACCGTTTTGGTGATTTCAATTGCAGCCGTTTGTTATGTCTCCCTTCTTATCTTTTTTGCACCATAATAGAATAAATTTCCAAAATTCCCATCCTGCCGTACGCTGAATTTTCATTCAGTCCTCTGGTCTTCTTACTGGCAATTAAATTTAAACAGTTTTACATATTATTAAATATGGGCATTAGTAAACAATTACCGGCTCCCATAGTACCGGGTTATTAATTTTTTGGTTTCAAAAATAAAGTTAACTAAAACACACATAAAGCTATGATTTCGATGAAACTTTCATTTCATTATAATGCTTGGACTTTGATATTATATACGAAACCCAGTGTCATTTAAATGACCGCCTCTAGATTGGTTGCAGCAGTGAATACTTTTGAGGTAGTCTCCGACCACATTTCCCAAATTTCGGGCGGTATCTTGACGAAAACTAAACGAATGTTGGTTTTCAAATGCTTCAATGTTTGGAGATTATCCGCGTAAACACGGTCTTTGACGCGGTCTTACGCCTTCTGCGAACTTCTCACGCAATAAAGACAAAATGGATAATGTTGTGCGGCTCGTGGCACCGTCTTGTTGAAACCACATATCGTCCAGTTCATAACCTTCAATTGCAGGTCAAAAATAAGTCGGTTATCATACGGCCATAGCACTCTGAATTGAAATTCGGTTTATCCGCTACACTTTCACTAACAGAAAAGGTATTTTGGGCAGTGCATACATTGCGATAATGCACAGGCCTGATCACATCTGTAACGCTTCCACTCTCTTCAAATTTTTTTTATAATCTTGCCAATTGCTTGCACAGTAAGTCGATTGTGACGACCATAATTATACCGAAATGCGCGAAAAGTGCCCACGTTTGAATTACCACTTTTGTAGTAAGCTCTAACTATTTTTACGCGTTCTTCGTCTGTTAAACGATCCATATGTGGCAAACCGTTCACTAAATAAATAACGCTGCGAATTACAGGTATTTAACAGCTGACAACCTTGCCAGACGGACGGTTTTGAAACCACTAAATGAATAATCGGTTATGTACAACCAACTTTATTTCTATATTACTTTCTCTCTGCCGCAATGACGTATTTATAAATTCTCTCTGGCGGGGGGCTAAATCATTAATGCATCTGATTTGAGAATGCTGTGGGGTGCCAAAAAATTCGGTCGCACTCCGCCTAGCACCGCCTCTTGGTACGCCTACGCTCTGTCGCGCTGTCAGTTTTAATATTATGCAAATTCTCTGCAATATTTTGATAACTTTGTGTGAAACTCGTACATTTTTGAATCATTCACAATTCTGACTATCGATGTATGTATTTACATATAAACCCATATATCGTTCATCCGATTGTAATGAGAAATGGACAGTTTATCTGCCATTTGTCTGGTTTTGATGACTGTGTGAGAGATGAAGAGGCAGTTATTTTAATGAAAGTTGCTTTTGTATATGGTCAATTTGAATCAGTCAATTTGCGCTTGCCACTGCGTGACTACCCTTTGTGGCCGGAAGTCACAGGAGTTACGGTATCAATTTTCGGTATATTTCGAATACGTTGTCTCATTCCAATGATAGTATTTGTGCAACCAGTGGGCCAATTTGAAAGAGTTGTTTACGCTTTTTAAGGTGTGGCTAATGGCACAACCCACCGTTGATACCGAAGCGCCTGAACGTACCGTTTGTGGCGAAGAGTTAATGGAATTCAGGTATCCAATATCTGTTTATTTCGAATATATTTTCCCATTTCAATGACAATATTTGTGCAACAACCGTGCTAGGGTTATAAAATACTTCAATGTAGGTTTAAATTTTGGCGCAGCAATCATTTATCAACATTCTAGCGACGGCCACCTCGATTTGGCTGACGAGAATGGGTGTAAGCTCACTGAATATGAGAAGCTCTCCCATATCTCATGCATGGGAAGTAAGTGAATTTATTTTCTTTTTTAAATTTTAAGTAACTTTAAAACCTGTTTTCTGGAAAAGGATTATAGATTATTCATATTCATATTATAGATTATCCATATTCATAAATATTTATTAAAGATACAATCTTAAGTAAAAACAATACAATCTCAAAGTACAAGCAATTCATAATCTTAAAATGTAACTATTAGGAATAAGACATAATTATATAATTGATAGGTATCACTGACTAAATGGTCAACCTGTTGAGCTACAAATACAAATTAAGTGAGGAAAACTACAAATATTTCATAAGAACATAATAAGTAACAAATTTTAAGACACCAAAATTTGTGATTTCGTTGAAGACATATTTTGATTGTATTTAACGTTCTATTCCTTGTAGCTATCAGACGAAATTCGGAAAAAGTCATCTTAAATGGAATTTGATGAGTACAGTGAAATGTCAATGTCATACCCACGCCACGCAAATTAAATTTCGCTTATATAAATACCGGGTGGCGCACCAATTGCACTACAATAGGAAATGCAAATAACTTTTTTTTAATCAATGCATTTTATTAATTTTTTTTTTATTGTACAGAAAACTCAATTTTATTTTATATAACTAATTGGTTTTGAAGATGATAGACCATAAATGACCTCCATGCTCATTCACGCATATGCGACACCTGATCAGATGATTATGAAGGGTTGAAATCGGAATCGCCCCAATTATTGTTTTAATGGACTGTTTGAATCAGTCCAATTCCTTGAATTCGTTTTGTACACCTCTTGCTTGACATAATCCCACAAAAATGTCTGGTGCAGTAAGATCAGCCATATCCCGTCTGACTATGTGTGCAGTTGCTCCATATTGCTGCAGCCAAATACTGATCTGGGTTAAAAAAAACTCCTCCAATATCTTTCAACAACGATCCCCATTGGTCTCCGTTTTGTGTTTGTTGCACAATTCGTGCGTCACTCTGTATTTCCAAAATTAAGAAAAATTCGTACAAATTTTTCTAAAAGTACTTTGAGGAATCAAGAGTTGTATATCATCAGATTTTCTTGAAATTGTGTATATATTCGGCTACTACCAAAGTCATTATTTAATCATGCCCATCCAAATAACACCATGTTATTTAATTATTAACTTTTTCTTAGCAAGTGAAGGTTGAAAATATTCTATAATAGTGAAATTTAACTTTTTACATTACTTAACATTTACAGCAGCTCTTTTCTATCTGGACTTTCAATTTGTCAAGTTGGACTATACTTTTAATTACCGATTGATTCAAATAATTTCGATTTTGAGTTTTTTTTTTTGTAAATAAATGTAACTAAGAAAAATTACCTTTGTTTGGTCTATGATATACAGCATGATAAATCCAGTAGATCCCAAAATAAAAAACTATTACTCCCAACGCTTGTTGCTTTTTATTTATTATTTATTTACAAAACGTTAACGTTGTTTATTTCGTTATCACAGCAAGATATATTTCTTCTATAGTAACAATTTCGAAATATTCACTTGAACTGTACAAATTGCACTCCTTTCAATTGTAAAAACTAAACTTTAATTAACAACTCTTTTGAAATTTCTTTCTTAATTTTTTTCATTTTGCTCTCACTTTATTTTAATTATTAATTTTTATGCTTTCACTTAACTATTCTTGGGGAGTAGCTTTAATTGTAAAAAACATTTTTAAATAATCGCGCTTCTTGTTTTAATTAACTCCTTTTTTTGACTCCTTTTTTTGAGAATTTTATTTAGATTTATTATCCGTTCAATTTCGTTTGGTATGAACCGTATGCTACCACATCCCGCTTTAGACTGATTGATATCAAATGCAACATTTGAAAATGTAAACAGTTGCCTATGGCCAAAACAAGTACCTCTGCAATCACTTGATAACGCACACAGAAAAAGCTTTTTCTACAGGGTAAAGCTTATAAGCTTTCTTATTAAATACATTGTTCACACATCTACAGCACAGACTGGAGGGAGAACGAATATTGCATAGAGGAAATCAACAGGTGACCTATTATTGATATCCATAAAATACCTTCCATTTGTGTTTATTAGTTAGGATAAAAGGTGACAATAAAATTTTTTTTGGATATGCAATTGGATAAAACGTAGAATCCTCTTTAATAAGGATAATATGGATAATAATGTAAAAGCTATTTTATCTTATAAAGACATCCATGTGCTTGTGAGAAAAATGTGTAGTATAAGACTTAAGTTATAGCAAAAACAATACACTCGCAATATGTGTCCCACAAAAGTTCTCCCAAATGATACTATAATAAAAAAGCAGGTTCATTAAAAGGCTACATAAAAATGTTTATTTTGTTTTGTAAATATGCAAGTGAATATTACAGTAATTCGTTATAACTTCCAACATTTCAAATGTTTTTTTTCCCCCCCTTTTTTCAAAGTTTATAACCATTTACTCTATTACAAATTGTTGTCATCTAGGTTCCTTTGTTTTCTTCGTCGGCAGCTGCACCTTCTTTTGGCAAAGATTTCCTGCGATTCTTCGAGCGTTCTGAATAACGTTGAACCCTCTTTTGCCTTTGTGGTTCCTCTTTTTTAGCACTAGCCTCACAATCCGATACCGATAGGCTACGCACATCTTTAGTTGAAGTGGAATTCGAGTCACTTTCCTCAGATAAACGCATTCGAGGCTTAGGCTGATAAATAGCAATAGATGGTCGATCCTGTAAATGAGAAATTTACATGATATTAAAAGGAAAAGTAGGGATTGAGGAAAAGGATAAAGTAATGGAAGTAAATTACACCTCGACTTTATAACTTGCGCATATTAACCTATGCAATAAATAATAAAAATCTGAGAAGCATAAAAAAGATTCCAAATCAAATTCTGGCACTATGCTGAGTTCTCGCGGCGAAATTCTATATAAAAAAATGGTCATGAAATTTGAAGTCAAATATTTCCACCAGACAATTGATACATTTTTTCGCAAGGAAAATTTCTTAAGCGACAACGCCACTGACATCGGAATAACTTACAATAACTGGGCACAGAAAACGTGTCCGACAATATACTAGTAAATTTGTGAAATTAAATTATTATATAAAAAAGAAGAATTTTAAAATTTTACCTATAAATTATTAAACATTTTATGATGCAAAAATATAACTTGTTTCGATATGAGTGTTGACAATCAATTCAAGAAAATTTACTATAATATCGCAAATTTAAAGTTGTAAATCTTGGCGATGACGAAAAAACCGTCGGTTGTTAATTCGTTGCGTTCTCTATAATAAGAAGTGATAGTATTGAAATTATATTTATCAAGGGCAAAATAGAAATATTATTAACTAGTTAATTCGATGAGAAAAGTATATCTGAAAAAATAAATTAAAAAAAAAATTCTCTGAAAGTCATTCTTTCTATTCTTCAGTTACTGATAAAATCTCAAAATCTTGAAGGTATTACTAACTTAAATAAAACGTTGGCTATTCTTGCACTAAGAAACTGAAAGCTATGCAGAAACGTCAAAATCTCCGGAATATTTCTTGAAGTATAGGGCAAAGAGAATGTCCGTCTTTGTAAAGCAATAAAAAATAGTCTAGTAACGAGCTTTCTCAAAGAATGTTTAACTCTATTTTTATTTTATTATAAAATTTAAAATAAATTTAATACATACAACTTCCTCGTCGTTATGGAAAATCAAATCATTTAAGTGGTTGCTCAGACTGCTTAATAGGTGATAGTCGGACGGGGTGAAGTCTGGGGAGTACCGTGGGTGAGGTAAAACTTTCCACTGAAGCTCTAACAGTTTCTGACGGGTCCGCAAGGCAGTATGAGTCCTCGGTAAGAAATTGAGGTACCCACACATCGAGGTTGCTCACAAATCCGACACCTCCTCGGAAGAAGTTATGAGAGTGTTTTATATAACTCATGATAAGTGTCGTATGATGAACTAACGAATTAACCGAACGAACTTTCCGAACAACAATTAAAGACAAAAAAAGGAGCTGACAAAGAATAACAACTACTGCACCAATACGACTTCAAACCATTGTCAAAAAAATATGTTGAAATGTATGTAAATTAAAATAAGTGGGTGAATTGACCTCCCCATTTATCACTTCATTATTTATCAGAAATATGTGTAGAATACCAATTAATACATTAGAACAGCAATTCTCAGAAGGGGACCCTGGATCGCCCTGACAATGTTCTAAAGAAACTGTAAGGTCTCCTGAGAATTTTTAGATGGTTTAAATTCTAAATGCAGAAAGAAATCGATCAATATAACAAGGTCAATCAAACAAAGACGAAGTATTTAAAATTTTGTTTTTACTAAAAATTGTTATGTTCGTTATATCAAACAGGAAAGTCATTTGGAGCAGTTGTAGAAAGAGTCAAACTTCTTAAACTTAAATGTTTTAGTAGCCAAATGAATGAAATTAAAATTAATCCAACAGTTCCGAAAAGGCAAATATTACTAATTTTGACTAATTCTTATGTTTTTTTGCCTCTTTTGGTACAAAATATTCAAAGCCAGAATATTTGAAACCACAGATTGACCGGAAATATTGTGTATACAGAATTTGCTTAAGAGGGGGCCTATCAAAAATACCACATTAAACCGTCAACTAAAACCTGTTGCGAAATCCTGCGTAAAACTACCATGAGACTATTATGAAATTATTATCGGTGGCCTTAAAATAGTGAACTTTTAAATATATATTAAATCATTGTTATATTATTATATTATTTTTTTAAACAAAACAAAAGTAAAACTCACCTTATTTCTTATACGCCTCTCCTCACGTCTCTCCTCTCTTTGTTTTTCGGTTAGCTTTTCTTGATTTCTGGACTCCTGTTTACTTTCCCCTGAAGTTCCTCCATTTGATTCCGGATTCAAGTCAAGTTTTGGCACAGTTTCTTCCAGCTTGTCAAAGTCTTTCTTAACCTCGCCATTATTTATCTTTGAAGACGCCTATTAGTAAATTAGAGTTGTTATTGCGATTTTAAAACACTACCATAAAAACTTTAATTATATCTTCATCCGGAAGAATGAATAAAAGCAAAATCATTTAATATAGCAAAAATGTAGCAGCCAGAAAGAAACATATAAAGTTCAGTTTTTAAGACAGACAGTTTTGCGCAGTCTAATGTTTGTACTGGACCGTGGCCAGGTTCTATACCGGCGCCTACCTTACAAATTGGCAAATTTACCAAAATTCAATTTGTCTCCCGTTCGTAGCCTGCAATAATTTAGGTTTTTATCCGTTTTATTGGTTTCAACGCTCGGTAGGATATGATATTTCTACAAATGACCAATTTAGTCTATATATTCTCAGCTTCATAACTTTTATTTTGCTGCACCAAATTCAGTCAAATTTGGTAAACATAGAACGTTTGGCAAAATAGAATCTCAAAATACAAATTTTCCATTTTTTCGAAATTATTCTGTAATTTCTAAATAGCTTTTATTGAGATTTTGACTAATACCAAAATACCTATCGGTCCACCCAGCTGTCAAAATAGCAGACTTGATAAAATAAAAACTCTTTAGCAATAAAAATTTATTGGTAATAGATAAAGGATCATGAAACAAATGATGGAAGCAATTTAAAGGCTTTTTTAAGAGAAAAAGAAAACATCTTATACAAAAATAACTAACATTTTACGTAGTCTTTTTCTTACTAAACACTGCTTTTATAGCAACAAAATTCTCTCAAAAATCTGATTTTTTCCCTTCATTTCGGCAAATGAAATTATTACAAAAAAGTGCATGATTTTCAATATATTACTTCAACACAAACTTTTACATTGTCAAATAAAAAAGAAACGTTCGCATTAATTACAACCTTTCAAATGCTTACCTCTTTCCGAGCTTCCTTCGATTTCTCTTGATCTTCCAACTCCTGCTTTAACCCTTCGCTCGCATTCGTCTCAAGTTTTGATGCGTTCTTTTGTAATTTTTCATTATCTTCCTTACTCTTAGTACCATTCTCCTTAGCCTCGCTGGACTGACTGTCACTAGTGGCTGCCGCACTTGTAAGACTGGTAGGAGCACCGAATATGAAATTTCTCACCGATTCTGTAAGCAAGTCAGCTGGTTTGGTCTTCTTTAATATTTCTATAGGCTTTTGGACATCCGCAGAGTGAGATGATGTATCCTTAGATTTTTCTTGGTTTGTAACATCTTCCTTCTTAACCTGTATTGGATCATCTTTCTCTGACGATGGAGTGTCAGCATCTTTATTATTCTGCTGATCTTTGAGGGCCTTCTTTCTCTGCAAATAGGCCTCGTGACGTAGCCGATTGCGTTCTTCCCTTCTACGTAAACGAGCATTCTTCGGCTCCTCTCGGGCCTGTGTGCCTTTTGGCTCCACTTTTTCTCCTTTATTATTGTAATCAGCTGTTAAAACTTTTACCGGTTGGGTGGGTGCCGGAGCTGGGGTTTGCTTACGTTTCTCTTTTTCCTCTTCTCGGCGCTTTTTCTTCTCGGCGGTTCGCTTTTTGGATTCCTCCCTACGTTTTTCCTTCTTACTAGCTAAATATTGCAATAAAGGTGTAGACGTTATTTCCTCTTTTTTCGAATCCAAAGAAAATTCCAATTTGCTTTCTCCTCCCTTAGCGGTTGCCTCGCGTTCCTCTTCCAGTTTCTTTAAAAACTGTTCGTAGTGCGGTTCTTGCTCGATTGTATTGACTTTATTGTCGCTGTTACGTGATTTATTCTTGAGAAACCCCTGGAACGGAGCAAACTCCACAATGGCAGCATACTCGTTGCCTTTGTTGTCTACAAAGACGTAGCCGTCGAAGCGGTCACGGAAAAGGAACACATCTTCGTAGTTCTTGAAAGCAATGTAAGCACGGCAAGTGGCATCAAAACCCAAAGACCAATCGGCTGCAGAGAAATAATAAAAGTCATGCTCTGGTAGTGGATCGATCTGCTTTAAAAACTCTTCCTCGGTCATGGTAGGTGGCAAGTGACGTATCACGATCTGTAGGATAGAGGATTATTTGAAAGAAATTACAATTTCAATTGAGTTTTCCAATACGGACCTTGGTCGGGGGCTTAACCTTGAGCTTGTTTCGTTCCTTGCGGGATTTTTTAGTGCCCACCTTCTCGTCCTTGGCCATGTTATTACTTTTTCAAAGGACAAATCTTGCAAATCAATAAAAAATTAAAATTGTTTACAACTTTAGAACAATCAGCCGTGTTCGTATGAACAATGTTGCCAGACGTAAGGAATACACAGAAACAAAAATTAGGAATGCAATGAAGCGTGATACACGGAGGCGATTGTGAACAAACATTGAAAACCTGTTAATTCGTGAGAAATAAGGTTATATCTTGTTCAGCAGCAGAGCTCCAAGCTCGGCTACTGATGTAGGATCTGAGAGGTATTGAAATTCCCTTCGCGGACTGTGCAAAATACCATGGTGTAATATTGGACAAGAAGCTGAATTTCAAACTCAACATTCTGGGCAGGGCGAAACAGGCCACAGTGGCGCTATATGCGTGCAAGAGGGCAATAGGGAATCAATTGGGATTAAGGCCTCGCATTGTTCATTGAATGTATACTGCAGTAGTAAGACCGATAATGTTGTATGGAGTTATCGTCTGGTTAAAGGCTCTTTAGAAGTCCACATATTCTAAGGTACTGAACAAGGTCTGAAGGGTGGCTGGTCTGTGCATCACTGGTGCGCTCCGCACAACCCCATCCGATGCGCTAAATGTAATTTTCCATTTACTAGCCCTAGGCATATACATAGTATGCAGACTTTCGCAGCTACGGCAGTAAGACTAAGAGAGCTGTCACATTGATCAAACAATGGTTGTGGTTACAGTGTGATCCTTAACATGGTGCCTGACACAGCAGGCACCATAGACTACACGCTGACTAAACCACTGTTCGACAAGAAATATTATATACTTATACCGGATAGGGATACATGGAAATGTAGAACTCCTGATATAAGACTGTATGTTGACTTCTACACTGACGGCTCAAAATTAAATAATCAGGTAGGTTTCGGGGTCTACTCCAAAGACCTGGAGCGTCGACACACACTGCTATTGCTATCAAGACCCGACGTCTTATTACTTGTATCCGTAGTGACGGGACACTGTCTGATTGGAAGACATGCAATGAAACTGAAGGCTGCGATTAGTGACTTCTGCAGGAGCTGTGGGAATGAAGAGGGGGAGGAGTCCATAGAACACCTTCTCAGCAATTGCCCCGAACAGGCAACACTGGGCTCTTATTTGTTTAAGGTGGGAATACACGACATGTATTTTACATATCGCATGTCACTTTTACATACCAAAAAATTATGCATGCCGTGTGGCCCCTGTCAAACATGCCATATGCACCATGCCATATGCAATACATATGGCAATTTTTGAAATATGTAAACCGTATCGCCGTCAGCTGTTTTATTATAAACAACAAAGCGTCAAGTGTACAACGACTACAAAAAAAAAAAAATAAAATAAAAATAATTTAAAATGAATACACAAAACGCAAAAGTAAGTAATTTATTAACAGTATAAATAAAAGTATTAATGATTGCTTTTAAAAAAAAATGGTTTTTTGTATCATAACAACATCAGCTGTTAATGACAATGTTGTGTGGTTTACACATGTACGTTTGGACACATAAAATTGAACGCCGCGTTTTTTCATAATTTTGACAGACATACGAAAAACAGACGGGACAAAAAAGTGACAAGCGATATGTAAAATACATGTCGTGTATTCCCACCTTTAGGGATCTAGGAGATCTGAATGATATAAATATTGTCCGACTTAAGAGTTTCTTGAGGCGCTCAGGATGGTTTTACGTGGAAACTAAGGACATCCACATTTCTAGTTTCCGTGGTATCACAGTGGACTATACAGTATAATTAATTCTATCTATTCAGACTATCACAGTGACCTAACCTATGAATGTAGGATAACCGAATGCCACCCATAGCATGGGAAATAACCCTCTTTGAAGGGGATAACACACTAATATATTTTTCGATTGATTTAGTCCAATTTTAGGATGTTTTGGTTTAATTTGTATACTAAACATTTACCAATTTCTGTCACACCTATCTAGAAGACAATGCCCCAAAACACTATAAGATAAATGTGTGGACGGTAACCTAATTTGAGGCAAATATCAAAAACATTCAAACATCTTGTGGCTAGATTTATCAAATCATTTAGATTTATCAATTCATCTTAACGGCTACAATTATGAGAACTATTTGCTAGTTATTATTAGTTGATATTAAGCATATGAATTTATGTAATTCATTTTCGTTTTAATACACATTTTTAAATTTACTTTGGAGCAGTATTTATTTTATGCATATCGTGATTCACTTAATAGCTTCAAACTGTAAGACTGTAAACTAAGTTAATTGGATTGCTTTAGCTACAAAACTTTTGCAACTTGAACTGAGCTTGTAACATTCAGTATTTTTTTTTTTTTTATTATTATTTTTATTTTCCTTCATTTAGACTATTGTGACTATTTAGACTATTTAGTGCACTTTAATTTGGGCATTATAAATTGACAGTTACTAGTAAATTTTATGTTATATTCTAAGCTATATTTTGTTATTTGTTTTCTAAATTTACAATCCTTTGATTTAAGAGCTAATTGTTTAAATCTTCTTTCAGAATGAGCGATTTATACATATTTTTATAATAATGATCTTTTTGTCCAGCTTTTATAAAACGGTCCATTTTGATGGAAAATATGAATACATATGAGCCGTTTTCGCCGAAAACTGAATTCGAAGTAATTTTAAAAACTAGAAACCCGAAACAGCTAGTTTTAAATTTTTTAAATTTGCTGTTCAAAACTTGTATATTGGGTGTATTGTTCTTGTTTATTACTATAAAATCAAACACATAGAAGGAAGCATTCAAAGTATTATGTACCTTTTAAATAAATGTATTTCATAACTCAATTGCAAGACATCCGCCTATCTGACTGACGGGCTAGTAGATGTGACAAATTACGAATTGACCGATTTACCATAGTTCAAAATTTTCTCTGCTATTTTCAACTTCACACTTCAACTGCAGTGATTTTGCTTATTAGCCTGCGTCAAACTTGCAAAATCAGTCAAATTTGGCACACATCGAACGTTTGGCAACCTTAGATTTGAATATGAACATTTGCATTGCTGGGTTACTAAAACTCTACGTTTCCTCTGAATTTTCTAATTGGCGAGCTGCAGTAATATGAAATGTTATCTACCCTATTACATTACAATGAACTGCATTTCCAGTTTCTATGAAGGACTTCCATACAAATCCCATACAAACCGAATTAGCAAAAACCAACCTTTTCTCCATTAACTCTAAATATTTTATTTTATTACACTATTTAATTGAACTATACTATTAGTAATATTTAATACAAACAAAGTGGAGTGATCTTTGTTCGAAAAGCTTTCATATTAGTTTGATTGCAGTAATTATACATAGTGTATATTTGATTTTGCTTGTTTAATTCAACTTAAAATTAAATTAAATTGCACAGTCGATTACCACACGGGTAATTCTGTCCTAATTTTCTGTAGTCCTGCGCTTAAGGTGGGAATACACGACATGTATTTTACATATCGCTTGTCACTTTTTTGACCCGTCTGTTTATCGTATGTCTGTCAAAATTATGAAAAAACGCGGCGTTCAATTTTATGCGGCCAAACGTGCATATGTAAACCACATAACATTGTCATTAACAGCTGATGTTGTTATGATACAAAAAACCATTTTTTTAAAAGCAATCATTAATACTTTTATTTATATTGTTAATAAATTACTTACTTTTGCGTTTTGTCTATTCATTTTAAATTATTTTTATTTAATTTTTTTTTTTTTTTTTTGTAGTCGTTGAACACTTGACGCTTTGTTGTTTATAATAAAACAGCTGACGGCGATGCGGTTTACATACAAAAATAGAAAATAGAAATAGATAAAATAGAACACACTCTATTTCAAAAATTGCCATATGTATTGCATATGGCATGGTGCATATGGCATGTTTGACAGGGGCCACACGGCATGCATAATTTTTTTTGTATGTAAAAGTGACATGCGACATGTAAAATACATGTCGTGTATTCCCGCCTTTAGTAAAAAACTGGACAATTCGAAATCAAATGTCAAAATTTGTTGATGATGAATTTCGGGGCAATTGACACACAATCTTATATGGCAGTCCTGTTGCTACGATAATATCAGTCATGGAGTTTTTGATCCGAAACGGGGTATTTTTTTAGTTTTCCAAATTCTTCGTTTTTTCGAAGATCCCTACTACTCACATAAATACACACATATTGACACAAGTGGCCAAATTGCCAAAATGAATTTGGTTTTTGAAATAGTAACTATTTTTATGTCTAGTGTAAACAGATCTATAAACATATTCTATGGTCGTTTTTTCGTACTGTATGAAAAGGCCATATCAATTGTTTACATTGATGCGTGCACGTTACCCAACACTGGTCTTAGTGTTGCCAACTCTGATGAATCCATATTTGTTGTCAACCATATGACTTTCCTACCCTGCGACTTCACTACTGTTTTCCATTATCTTTAAGGGACGAAGACCGCCGTCAAAACTAAAGTTATTGGAGAAATTTGCGTCCAGAAGGTATGCGTATTCCACTCAAAATGTGAAATGTTGCATAGAACTGCTAATGGCATTGTCCGTTTCTTTGTATGATTTATTGCTTACACAACTTTTAGCCAACATGGCCTCTACCGAGGAGTACGAAGAACTTATTACCCCCATGAATGGCGTGTCGACCATGTACACTTGCAAAAGATGCAACAAGGTATCAACATATTTCAATGTGATCAATAAGTTAGTGATTATCTTTCCTTTATTTTAGATATTCCCGTGCAAGCGTGATCAACTTTTGCATAAGAAGGAGGTTCACTCACAAACAAAATCTTCGTACGAATGCAAAATTTGCCAGAAATACTTTTGCAATAGTGGTAACTTGGAGCGACATATGAAAGTGCACAACGATGTGCGTCCATTTGTGTGCCGCATCTGCGGTAAAGCCTTTGCCCAGTCGGTCAATTTGAATCGCCACTATTCAGTGCACAACGGGGAGCGGCCATATCAGTGTACATTCTGTACGAAATCCTTTACCCAGCAGTCGAACATGCAACGCCACCAACTGACACACACCGGCGAAAAGCCCTTCCGTTGCAAACGTTGCGGTCGTTACTTCTCGCAACGGGTTAACCTTAAGAAACACATAATGGGCCACTTGAACACAAAACCCTACACGTGTAGAATCTGCGAAAAGTCATTTATTCAATTGGGAAACTTCAAAAAGCATCTGCAATCTCACGTTAAGGATGGCATAGATATCGATATGAAAGCTACCATTGAAGAGGCTCAAGCAATAGCCAAGCAAAATCTAGAAATGGCCGATGAACAACCAGTGTAAGTATCCTTAGATATGCAAAAACAGGAATTTTATCAATTTTTTATCTCTTTCGCTTTAGTGGATTTGAATGCGCAGTTTGTCGGTCTGTCTTCAATAATTTCACGGATTTTGAAATGCATGAAAGTGAGTGCAATGACAATGCACCCCAAACCGCAATAGAACAGAAATATCAGCCGGAACAACAATTGCACGAAGTCGTGGTCGAGGAGGTAGAGGAGCATGTCGACGACAATATTCTACCCATAGATGCTGGAGGGAATTTAGGCGCTTTTGCACCTTTAAAGTTCAGCGTATCACAATTGGATACACATGAAATCATCATCGAGACGAGTCGATAAAGTCCTTTGTAGGTGTTTGATTAACTCAAAGTAAAAAGCAAATGCAAACGTAACACACGTACACATAGACGCATATAGAAACATATTTATAGGTTTGGGAGCCAAGCCAAAGAGGCGCAAGTGAAATTTTGTCGTCTTTGTATTTTTTTTTTCTTGTTTAGTTCAAATAATTTTTAAATTTAAAATACAACAAATGTGAGTAATAAATGAATATATTCATTAAGCAAAACTAAATCAGTATTAAGTTGAAACGATTGAGAGGAAAATTTGAATGGAGTTGATTAACTTAACCGTCGAATATTTGGTAAGGAGTAAACTAATTTTAAGTGAGAGTTATGTTCCCTGGGACGGCTAGCGAGAATTTAACCGGTAATCCCACATTAACATGCCAACATCATTATCGAAGGTAAGAATTTAATTTGAATGATAAAATTTTGTAAATTTTATAAATAAGGTGAACTCTATATCATTTGAAAGCATTCTATATTTTGGACACATAAATTAAGGCTTGCCCCAAAAGTGATTAGTTTCATATCAAAATCATAATCGGTCAATTTTTATTTACGTGAAACTAAGTAATTTCCTATGCAAATTTCGTCTCGAAATGGACCAAAATCATCATGCACATCTCCGTCTTATATGCCGGTTCCACTGCGAAATTAGTCTCAATAAGAAAGTTTATTTTCCCGGCGCATATTTTCCCTACGTTTTTCATACTTCCATACTTTTAACAGTAGTACTTTATTAAGATTTCTGTAAAATTTAGTAGTTCAGATTGCTATAAAGTTTCGTCTCATTTAATAGCTAATATTTTCTGCAACAAAGAGATGTTGGATGGATTAAAATTGGTAAATAAATTATTGTAAGTTTTGCTAATAGAATTTAAGTTATTCAAAATATTTATCAAATGTTAACATGTTATGTATTTAATTAATAGTAATTTTGCGAATAAATTTGTAAAATGGTTAATCCTTTGTAGGTGTAAATTTTTCAATGCTAAATTTTAAACTGTTAAACCCACAGATCATAGTCTTGAAACTTAAGGCTGAAGCAGGTACAAAGTCTTGCATTTTTGAGTCGCTTATTTTGCGAGCATCAGGCACTCATTTAAGATTGGTAGCACAAATAAATTGCATATTTGGATGACTAAACACATGTTGGGCGACTGAATTGATCCTACAATTCAGTCACTGTGTTCAGGTAGTTTTCATTGCCTTTATTACAGGTTCAGCCAAATAAACACGCTTTATTTGTTAAGTACTTGTTAGCAACATCCTATTTATAAAATTTTGACAATTTTCATTCATGATTCTTATATTCTTATACTTTTTGCTTGTTTACTAAATATTAAACCAATCTGCTGTTTTAAATGTCAATAATTGTGATGCTCGGAAATTTGTAAGCTCTGTAGAATTTGCGCTTTTCCTGAGCATGAGTATTTGAAGAAATTGACCAAAAATGTTTAAGCAATGTTTATATTGTTACTTAAAGAATTTTACCTGGTGGAAAAAATTGGCTTCAAATTTCACGACCATTTTTTCTTTATATGGAGTTTCATCACGAAAAGTGAACATACATGCAGATGGATCCGAATCCGAGGTCAGCAAATACGCACCACAAATAACTTTAAGAACATAGGAAAACCTCTTGTGAGAGGAATTACAAATTGTGAATTTCTAGTTGATCTAGTGGAACTGAATCTACTTCGCAGTAAAAGTGGTTCACCAGATATTATCAATTTATAAAACGATTTAATAACACGATAACGTAATATGTGGTCATAGCGCCTCAAACTATATACATGCCTTATTACCATATTGAATATCCTCTCCATTTTTCTAAGGCAACCAAGATTTGTTCTGGAAAAAACTTCAATACCATTGCTAACTTGAGACATTAGCAAGGCATGAGCTAACTTCTCTTTATTATGAACTGGGACGAACATATTCATATTGTACAACCTCCGTAGAGTAAAAATTGGCTTTGGAACTAAACAATCAATATGAGCAAGAAGATCAAGTCGTTTATCAAGTGTTTCATTTCACTTCATCCAACTCAATACTGCTTCCATTAAGTTTCTGATAAGATTGAAACGAGAAGACAAAAAACATAGCTTTAGTTTTGCAATAATTAATATAAAATTTATTATCATTTAACCAATTTTATAGCATTCAATGTTTTATTGATACTACATTGTAAGTTATTTGCTAAACCACTCCTGAAAAAAATATGGATGTCATCAGACACCATCACATGAACCATTAATATACATATGATATAAACAGTAGTGGGTCCAGAACCGATTCCTTAGGAATATCACAGTGCACACTAAGTACATCTGAAAAATTACCATTCATGGAAACGAATTGTGATCGGCCCGACAAATACGAACGAGCCAATGTGCTGGCTATGCTAAAAAAACATAAAATTATACATTAGTTTACAAACAAGCGTAGTATGATCCACTCTGTCAAAACCCTTAGATAAGTCGAGACCTACAAGCAATCGTAAATCATGATTATTCATCGCCTCCCTAATAGCACCTGTTAAATGGAGCAAATGAATAGTGGTACAAAAGCCTCTTCTAAATCTATGTTGCCAGTCGACAGTCATGCTCTGATCATTATTTTTTATTTTATTTATTTCTGGCCTGTAATTTAAAGCTTTCCGGCCAATTATAAGTAAATTACAATATGCAACAAATCATCTGTTAGATTGAATCTGCTCAATATTATAAGTTAAAAAACATGTAATAAAAATTAAATATAAAATTAATATAATTTTAGAACTGTTTTTGCATCAGATGCTCAACAACTTTAGAAAGAGCTGGAAGTATACTAATTGGTCTTAGGTTGTCATAATTGTAAGAGTTTCTTAACTTAGGGATTAGAACTACACGTGAAATTTTCCAAGTAATCTGAAAAACTGGAGTTGTAAATATGGTGTTAGCAAAATGCATCAAGTAACCAGATATATAAGGAAATACAAACTTTAGAAACTTTATTGGTATTGCCCACTTTAATTGCTGCAGAATTAACTTTAGCAAGCGCTTTCAAAATATCGTCTTCAATAACTACGTCAAATGGGAACGTATATCCGCGATTCTGAGTCTCACTCTTGAAATCACTACTTGAGGATTTTTTTATTCATAAATTTATTTTTACATAAACGAAACGTTTATTACATAAACGAAACGGTTATTACATAAACGAAACGTTTATTACATAAACGAAACGTTTATTACATAAACGAAACGTTTATTACATAAACGAAAAGTTTATTACATAAACGAAACGTTTATTACATAAACGAAAAGTTTATTACACAAACGAAACGTTTATTACATAAATAAATGTTTATTTACATAAACGAAATCCTTAGCCGAAGTTCTTTAAAGCTTTACGAGTCAGGCTCCACTACATTCATTATTACTATACCTTCTTATTCTATCTCTCTAAAATCAAATCATTCCGAACGTTAATTAAAAAAAAACGTACATTTCAGACGTAAGCACTGTCTTTTAAAAAGCAGCCTGCCCATCCAGAATTTCCAATTTCTTCTCTTTATTGAATCCTCAAAACATTTTTTGTTTTATTTTTTTCTACATTCGATGATTCGATGAATAGTTCAACATTCTTCTTGCTCATTTCATTCCCAACAACTGATAACTTTTGATCGCAAAACTGTGGTAACGTGAAATATCGCCAATTTGTTAAACTGAAAAACATCGTATTGCCAAGGCAAACAAGTGAAAATTAACTTAGGTAAGCCGAAAATCGCTTAATTTCCAATACAGCATTGAACTATCAGGGACAAATTAAACACGACTAATCTATTGAGGAAATTGGTATTTGTATATCATCTGTCATCAACCGAAAAAAGGTTCAACTCAATGTATTCTGCTCCATCGTCTGTCACATTTAGAGAAAAAAAAAATAATTTTCTTCGGCGCTTGTATAAAGAAAACAAAGTTCCTGCATATATTTATTGTTTGTTGTTTAAATCACATTTATTATTATGAATATTTTAAAATTTTCCTTTATTTTTTTTAACTTTCTATATATGTATATAAAAAATAATAATAAAATTTTAATAAAGCCAATTTCGGTAAAGGAACGCACAACAAAAATAATTTTGTAATTTGTTTTTCAAAAATATTAAGTATAATATATAACAGAAAAATATAAGCATATAGAATTCTTAAAACAAATTGCTTTTCAGTCGATGTATTGCAACAATACACAAATCAAAATTGTTGATAGAGGAGGAAGAGTGAGAGAGTGAGAGTGCAACAGACAAATTATTATATAGAGGAGGGAAAAATGATAATTACGATGTGAAATAAAAATATACAATAAACTTAAATTTCATGCATTTTGAAAATTACAATCCATTTTTTCATTCAATTTTCATACAATTCCAAAAGTTTATACTAAAATATTAGAAAATACTTTGTTTTTAGTTGCTGTTTTATTTGTTATCTTTATCAAATATTCGTTAAATAATACACTCAAGCCCCGTAGCCCGAATACATTCACCCATTTATTTAAAATGTATTTGTAATTAATTATAAATTATATTTTCGCAAAACTTAACTACAATCAATTGTTTAATTTATTAATGAACCTAATATTTGTTTGTATTATATTGTAATGAGTTTTATTTTATTGTAAAAAAAAAAACAACATTCGTATTGTTTTTTTTTTAGTTAAGTATGTTTAAATGAGTTTTGTGTGAGAGAGCACGAAGTTTATATGGGATGAATGAATATGTCTCAGCGTTAATGTTAATTAATTGTTTAAATTCTACTTTCTGATCACTTTATGTTAGTCGTTTTGCTTCTTTATCTTTTACTACGCTACGTTGTCGATTATAAATCTTGTATTGCATATTTAAATTATATTTAAATTAAATTTTGAATTAAAGAAACAATAGAAAATTGTTTCCCTTTTGTTTTCATTTAACTACATATAATTAAGCTGTAAAATAGCTAATGATGATGATGATGGTTGGCAAATACTATAAAGAGTTTCATATAGTTTACGTTATCCTCTACTTATTATTCGAATTGTTCGATTCGGATTAACTGAAGCGGTCATTATGGAAGTTTAACATTCAATGGGGAAGAAGTCTTTGAGCAATGTCGTGCGTCGTTTTTCAGCAATATCCATTTGGTTTTCTAAATCACCCAAGTCGGTTGTTTCAGCACGTTCTATTTTCCAAGAGAGATTTTCAATTTCAGCCTCTAGCTGGGCCTGAAAGACACCAAAGAAAAATGTACATTAAAAAGTATTCATCAAATTGGACTGGAAGTTTTTTTGTAACAGTTAGTTAAAATTAAGGATAAGCGATAGTAAGTAGTAGGTTTTTTCTTTAAAAAAGTGATTATATATAGTACAGGATAACTTTAATTTTCTAGATTGATACCAAGGAAAAAGTTTCAGATGTGTCTTAGCAAATTTACACTAGAAGCACTTAAAATCAACAATTTTTTTAAACCATTTTCTATGCCACACATGAGATGAGCACAATAATTAATTTCTTTACACTCCTTAACCATCATATTGCTTGTACTCGTCATAATTACCTGTTGATATTCAAAAAGATCTTTACGCGAACCACTCTCCATGAAATAAGCATATGGATAAGTATACTGCAGTGTATAGCGACATTTGGCCAACAGTGACGCTGCATTGAAGAGATACTGCCAATCTATCCATGTACCACGTCCCTTCATCACTTTCTCATTGATGCGTTGACGCAGGCGATCCAAAGTCTGTTGTTCCAGTTGCAATGATTTGGAATGATTCTCCCAACGTTCATAGTAATGGAGGTACTTCTTTAAGGCTTCTCTGGCTTGCACATGAACCGATTCGTTGGCTATATTGGGATTGTCCTTATAACGTGAACATTCATAGTATTCAGAACCATGTGTCTTCCAGTCGCCCAAGCACATCCAACAAAAGTCGTATTTGCAATTGAAACATTGCATGTGATTGCAGCCGCCATTTTTCTCGATGCAAATGTGACATTTGGGACAGTCTTTGGTATTGGCGCTTATATAATTGGCCGTTTCACTATCATCGGCACATTTTGTTAGCCATTTCCTAATAATTTGACAATCTGTAGGGGCATGATAGTCCATGCCGCACTTAAAGCAAAACGATGTTGTACAGTGAGTGCACACGGAGCGCTTGGGAGCGATTTCTTTAGACCTTACGATAATTTGACAATTGGGGCCTGGACAGAAACGCAATTCCGGATGCGATTTAACGTAGTCTTTAAAAGCAAATTGTTGGTATTTTTCACGCATAACAGGACGTGTAACTAAAGTGAGCACCAAATCTTCAGGAACGCGAACATTACACATTTGAGCCATACAACCAATTTGAGTGGAAATTCCCTAAAAGAAAACGAAAATCTTATTTTCATTGCCTTGCAACAAGATAAGTTACTTACTTGGAATATTTGGGTTTCAAAAAACATGGACCAGCAATCTTTACAGAACGAATGGCCACAGGATAGACTATAGAATTTATCACCCAATTGCACCGTGGCACACACAGGGCACATTTGACTACGATATTGTTGTGTTAAACTGTTACTGCTGCTGCTGGTAATAGTGGGCGTAGCAGTGGGCGATTTGCTATAGGTGCTTAGTGTGCCCACTGTTGGTGCTGTGGACGCCGCTGCTGCTGCACTCGTAGAGGGTGCGCCATCGACTTCCAACGATGGATCTGTGTTGTTACAGGGAGGCTTTATGCGAGTCTCGACCAGCAGTGCGTTGGCATTTTGACGATATTTATCAACTACCACTTGATTCATCCATTGATGTTCGAGTAGTAGAACTTTAGCCAATGATGGTGTTATTTGCAAGATGGTATTCAGTTTCTCTACAGATTCGTTGAGTAATTTTTCTACTTCTTCAACAGTTAAACACTCGAATTCAAAATACTCAGTATCGGTTTTTTTGGGATCTAAACGTTCGACATCACAGTCTTCACCTGAAAGTGAAATGAGAAAAGTAGGCATAATTAGAATAATGGCACAAACGAATAAAAGGTGGTAGAGATTATTTAGAATATATCGGAATCCTGTGATATCACAAATAAATTTTGAAATGGACTACGAAAAATAAATTTTCGTGAACTGTGTTTAATGACGTTTTAGACTCTTTAAAAAATTCTTGGTGTAGAATTTTCAAACAATCGATTTTTTTTTTTTTTTTTTTTTTGATATTTCGAAAGTATGGATTTTAAGAATATACGTCAAATTTTTGGAAGGATATTCCCAGTAATTTCGATTCAACAGCCGTTTTAGCAGGTAGAGCCAAATTTGTCACGCGGCGGCATCAATGGTCGCATTATTTGCCGCGCAGCAGCTGATCCGGCCCTGATGACTCAAAAGAAGCTCAAACAAGCGCGAAAAAATCAGAGGCATGAAGAATCATTGGAGTACGAAGAAACAGAAGGAGTTCTGCATGGTACTGGAATCGCTGATTAACTGTAATTATTAAAAATCGAAAACCAAATCGTCTGAAATTGTAATATGTTGTTTACAACATCATGGCTATCGCCCGTACTAGAATCATATTATTATTTCAACTATTTCGTATTTTTTTGATTAGAAAACTGAAAAACCCCGATCTTTAGTGTCAAACTCAAAACCGCGCCATTTTGTAATTTTTTTTTATTCTAGTACGGAACATAGCTACAGTCACACTGATTAATAATTTTTTGGTTTTTGTGTTTCAGATAAATAAAAGGTACAAAATGTGTTAATTTTGGAAATTTTAAACAAAAAAATTGTAGTGAAATTTGTTGCAAAAGTTTATATGTAGAAGGTACTAATATATAACTATACACATAACTATACTCATAATTTATTTTCTTTTTGATTTAAAGTCATACAATTAGATGCTTTTTCTATCATATGACAGCTCGAGCATTAGTTAAATGTTGTAAAAGTTAACAAGATTTTGACTATACGGAAGATATGTCACCAAAGGCAAAAGTATGAACTTAACAGTGAAGAATGAACTGCGAAATAGCTTGGAGAAAAACATAAATCATACGATCATATATTGAAAGAATGTAGCTACTGCTATATAGCGATAATTTTGATGCTGTTGTATCTAATCTGTATTCTATACTACATATACGAACTCTAAGCTTTTCCGAAAGAGGAAACATTTGGTTTAATAAATATGAACAAAATCGACATAGTTACATACATTACATACATAGTTTACATATTTTATAATATGCCGAAGGTACATTTTTTTTTTTAGATATATGTAGATCCTCAAGCTAATTAGTGGCGTTAAAAGTGATAATATAATGCTAAGCGAATTCTACGAAATTATGTCAAATTCAAGCCACGATCATTCAAACGCAAAATATGCCGTAATGAGCCGTAAAATAGGCCCAATTTCTGAAACCGCGGAAGAATCAACAAATTCGGATTATCTGTCGCACTATCAGTAACAGACGCGATATTTTCGGCAGTGTGTACATTGTTACGATTCCAGTCTCTTCAAGTTTTTTTTTTAATCTTGCCAATTCCTTGCACAGTAGGTCAACTATGACGACCATAATCATCCTGTAATGCATGAAAAGTGCCCACGTTCGAATCACTACTTTTGTATTCAATTTTAACTATTTTTACACGTTCTTCGGTTGTTAAACGGTCAGATGGCAAATCTTTCACTAAATAAAAATAACACTTCAGATGAGAGGTATTTATCAGCTGATAGTCTTGCCATATCGGCGGTTCTGAAACGGATGGATAACCCTTTAGTTCTACACAGCTAACAAAAAGTAATACAAATTTATTTGGAATCTCATTAATGTATTGCAATTGATTTTAAGAGACCCAATTTTGTGTTACGATACAATAGCAAAAATTCTATGGCATCACTTTTAAAATACCTTACGAGGAAGGGGATGCGTAACGTTAGTTTACCTAAGGAAATTTAAAAAAAAAACTAAAAATTCAAAGCAAATTTAAATTTTTTTTCAAACCTGATCATAAAATACGTTACTCTTTTTCTTTTTTACATCCGTTGAGTGTGTAATAAATGAATATACCTGCTGGACGGTTGTTTCCAACAGATATGTCCAGAGTTAAAACAACTTATATTTATAACTATTTACTTTGTTCATTGTTGTAAATTTTATTTGAACTCAATAGTTGTTATTTGCCAAGTTGTTTTTCCAAATGGTTGAGTAAACATTGTGAAGGTTACAATAGTATAGTATTGTATTGACTGAATCAGGAGTATAATGTAGTTACACATGAGGTGAACGCGTACGCAGCAACGTAAATGCAGTGTTTGTTTATATACTTGCGTACACATATCCATACATATTTCTTAACAACACAATGGATGGAATAGCAACAAATGGCAACATTTGTAAATCATTATCGCTAATGACACTATATCAATGTTATGGGTATTTTATTGGTCTTAGACTTATGGTTCAAAGAAATTGTGTTTTTTTTTCGACACAGTATACTCGTATGAATCAGTAACGACACTGGTAGACTGTTGAATGTATTGTGTACAATTATAAATTATCGTTGAATGCATGGCTGCTAAAGAATATTTCTTTATGTAAACTCCCTACATCATAAATTAAAAAAAAAAAAAAAGAAAATACAAATGCTGCGCTTGAATCTCGAGTATGGTTCCTATTCAAATTAATTTCTCAATGTTTAGCAAGGAAGTTTAAAGAATCTGTTTCCATAAATCCTTTAAGACGGCATAAGAACGAATTGCGTACGAACGAAAGCGCCAATAAGTGTTTTCTTTATAAATTGAGTGATAAACGTTTTCCTTTAGAATCAGAACTTTGGAAATACAATATTTCAATTATGAATATTTTCAATGTTTTTCCACTTTGGTTCATACAAAAGTATAGGGTTATCCATTTAGTGGTTTCAAAATCGCCGGGCTGGCAAGGCCGTCAGCTGTTAAATACCTGTCATCAGAAGTGTTCTTTATTTAGTGAAAGGTTTCCCATTTACGAATATGGATCGTTTAACAACCGAAGAACGCGCAAGAATATTTAAAATTTACTGTAAAAGTGGCAATTCAAATGGGGACTGTTGCGGTGTATATACAGTGTTGCGCAAAACAAAAGCAACAAAATGTACTCCAGACTATAAATACATAATTTTCATAAAAAAATATAAAATATTTAAAACAAAGCTTACCATTTATTTTCACAGAGGTATTATTAAGCTTTAGAACCAATACATTACAACAACAATAACACTGGCGTTTAAAAGAAATATGAAAAAATGTACAGCAGAGCCGGAATTCACTTGCGCAAAACAATAGCGACAAAATCAATACTTTGTGTATCCGCCCTTGTTTTTAATAACATCTTCGCACCTTTTTGGCATCGAGGCAACTAATGAATAAAAACAATTCTCCGAAAGGTTTTCCCACTCAGTTTTCAACTTGTTGAGTAGCTCCTCTTTGTAGGAAAATCGATGTCCTGCCACTCTTCTTTCAAGGATGCCAAAAAGGTTTTCAATAGGATTCAAATCAGGTGATTGTGCCGGCCAATCAAGAGTTTGAATCCTATTGTTTGTTAGCCACTGTATGTATAGGTACATATAATTCAAACATAACCGCAAATCATCTTATTTTTGTGAATTTTATAACAGCGCACTTTACAACACTAGCTTGCAACGTCAAATTAACATTTCCATATCCGCCATTTTTTCCAAATTGCTTTACGTTTTTTATTCCTTTTCTTGAAAATCGTACAAGAATAAAGTCACGATTTGGAAGATCGCCATAAATCCTTTATTTAACAATCGTAATAAAATATTCGCATCGTTAAGCAACTGGATAAACACCTAATCCAAAGCACAGTGTATGTGCAAATAACTTTATATTATTTGTAAATTAAGGTTCTAATTAATTTAAGATTTTAGTTGTATGTAGCAGGAAGCTGAAAATACGCCTTTTATTTGTCAGCACCCGGCGCCTTAAAAGGAATTCCAATCAAAGAAAATTTTCTTCAGCTATGAACCCATATCTCACTCGATGGTTAGGTCAACAAGCAAAATTGTCGCATATGGGGCTCGACGACCCTAGAAGTGATTGTGGGAAAGCCATTGCATCCGAAAAAAGTGACTGAAAAAATGACACTGGATCAAAAGGATCCACTGTTGCGACTAATACAAAATGACAAGGTCCAATTATTATAATGAAATTAAAGTTTCATCGAAATCATAATTTCTGCGTTTTATTTAACTTTATTTTCGAAAGCGAAAAATGGGTAACCCTATACTAACTCGAAGAAGAATACAAAAGTGAAAGCTTTTTAAAAACAAAATTATATCCCATTTATAAAGATGAATATATGTAATTGTTCCTTTGTTTGATGAACAAATTGTTTAATGCGTTTCGTAGAAACAGGCTGCAAGCACATAACAGGGACCTATATTTTCATCGCTTTAAAAAAAATGCGATTATTTTGGGAGCATAAATTAGTCTCTGCCATTTTACAATAGATATTGTAAGGTTGGGCGACCTTGGCGCTATGGTTAATACATGACTATCGTTCGAATGATCGCGAGTTCAATCCTGCACACAGCCACCTATTATTATTATAGCGCCCGTTATCTCAATATATCAAATGAACATTTCGAGTAGTCGACAAGTCTGATAAATTCTTCTCAATCTGCGATGAATCGGCATTGTGGGTCCTATTGAGTGGGTCTAAAAATAGAATGCGTGAGAAACTTTCTCATATCTCATTCATGGGATGCAAGTGAATGTTTTGTAAGCTTGGACGTCTGGCAACAACATAATCGTGAAATACAAACACAAAACGTAATAACTTTTTTTTCTGTGTGAGTAATCAGCTTATTATTTTACTATTTAGATTTATTAATATGAATGCTTAGTATACCGTTAATAGGCTTTGAATAGTGCAGCGGTACCATGCCTTGCAGTCCTTCATTTCCGTCCACAGTGAATTTAGGGGTGAATTCAGGCCGTGCAAAGTCCAAATTATAAACAAGTTGATCTCTAGACTTGCCTATTCGTCTGGAATTTTGGAAAAAATGACTGAAATGACCGAAGAAGACAACAGCTTGACAAATTGCTTGTTTAAGTGTGAGGAAGCCCATTTTGATTAAACGAAAATGCAAACAAGCAAATTGGCCTTATGTAGAGTAAGTCTAATCCAGAAATATTCCATGAGACGGAACTGCACCCAGAACGAGTCACTGAGTGGTGCACAGTTTCATCAAGATGTTTTTTATTGCCAAACTTCTTTGGAGAACATGGGCGACCGTTATTTAAAGATATTGAAGGAGTTTTTTTCACCGGCAACTGCGCCAAAGACGTGTCCGTTTCAACAGCATTTGGTTCCAGCAAGATGGAGCAACTGCACCGATTATGGCCGAGCTCCAACGAAAACTCCCAAACAAATTAATATCCAGAAACTCCACGTTTCGCTGGCCCCCAAGATCTCCGGACCTGGCTGCACTAGACTTTTTTATGAGGCTATGTCAAGCAGGAGGTGTACAAAACGAATCCAATGAATTTGACTGAATTGAAGCAGTCCATTAAAGCAAAAATTGGGGCGATCCCGTAATGAGTAATTTTCTGATCAGGTGTCCCATATGCCTGATTGAGCAAGGAGGTAATTTGCATTTAACGTCTTCAAAACAATTAGCTACATAAAATAAAACTGAATTTTCTATACAATAAAAACTAATGAAATACATTGATTAAAAAAAGCCATTTGAATTGCTTATTATATTGCAATTAATGCGCCACCCTCTATTAAGCTATTGTGCACATGAATACATCCAAACTGGTTTAAGGTCCTGACGTTAGATCTATAAAAACCTCTCCATAGAATATCGCTGAAATGTTCAACTTTAGCGTGTTCATCCTTACAATTATTTTTGCCGCCTACAGTTTGGTGCGTTTAGGCAAACTACAACAACAACAACAGGGCAACATTGTCTGTCGCACAGGTTATTAAAGGCTTAAGGAAAAAAACAAACAAAACCAAATCAACTAAGTATCTGAGACAAATCATAACATAAATAACAGCTCAACAATTTACGAGACACTGGTATGAGTGAAAATAAATCCATGTGCCAGTCATAAATAAATGTGTGCCAGTCACTGTGTGCACCATCACTGGTAGGTTTTACTCTGTGTACCCTCCAAAATGCACTTCACACACACATACACATAAACATCACTTTCCGACGACTTGCGGAGGGGCAAGAAATACGTAGAAAAAGGCAGTTAAGAAATAAGAAACGTGATTCAAGTGCAATTTTCAAGTTCATTTCAGTGTTTTGTTTAAAGTCAATTTCTTTTCCCTTCTTTTTTGCTTTTATTGTCTATGTCTACGCCTTCACTGTAATATGTTAGCGTTGTTGTTATTTTAATTGTAAAGGAAGTTTACTTAAAGAAGGTTTCATTCATATCATCGGCAGTCTCGAGACCATTGCACATAGGATTATCCATTTTGTAGTTTCAAAACTTCCGGTCCGGCAAGGCTGTCAGCTGTTAAATATCTGTCATCTGAATTGTTACTTATTTAGTGAAAGGTTTGCTATTTACGAATATGAATCGTTTAACAACTGAAGAACGCGTAAAAATATTTAAAACTTACTTCAAATGTGGTGATTCAAACATGGGTTTTCATAAACGAACAAAATTTTCTTCATTTTTCACTCAGTGGTTACGCCAAAAAGCAAAATCGTCGTATATGAGGGTCGAAGAACCCAGAATTGATTGTGGAAAAGCCACCGCATGCGGAAAGAGTGACCGTTTAGTGCACATTATGGTCTGAAGATGTCATTGGACAGTATTTATTCAAAAACTTCCTCAAAGGGATCCACTGTTGCAACCAATCCGGAGGTTTTTATTTAAATAAACATTATAAATAAACACAAACATTATTATTTAAATAACGTTGTATAGCAAGGCCTAAACGTTATAATGAAAAAAAGTTTCATCATAACTTTATAAACATATGTTATATTTAACTTCACTTTTGAAACCGTAAAATGGCTAACCCTATATATCCGTATGTTTTCATTGCCTTCCGCTGAAAAATCTTTCTGTAAGTTTGATTGGGTATTTGGTGTTATTTATTGTAACAAGCTTCCTATAAAATGATCGATCCGTGATGACGACAGAGTCTCCCTTTTACAGTTTTTCGTACTACGCAATACTATCACTGCTGTGATGATGACGTAAAAGGTCGTTAACCACGTTAACACTGGAGTACGATTTTGATTATTTACCATTTTATTTTTGGCATCTTTCCTTTACCTCTTCTTCTGCATGCAGGTTTTTGCTCAGCTGGATGCATAGACAACGCATAAGATTACAATTTATTGACAGGTAATAAAAAAAAATGAAACTTTCTTCTTAGTTGTAAATAAATCTAGCACGTTTGCTGTTATTCTTCAGTATTGTAATTTTCTCACATGTTTCGGCCTTGAAATACTTATTTTGTAGCTTTGTTAATGTTGAACAATTGATCAATATAGATTTTTTTACATTTATATAATTCTGTAGAACTTGGGAAAAAAATAACTTATCTCGGGATAAAAAAAAATGCTTCTTTTCTTTTGAACGCGAATTTTTCTGTCCAATTTTCGTCTTGCTAGCCCATTTATTTTAAAAAATACTCCTTCTTATTTCCTACTCGCAGTCGAACATAAGCGATTATGCAATTACAAAATAAGTATTTTACAAATACTTATTTTACAAAAATAAGTATTTTACAAATCGTTGACAATATTTGAAAATAGGTCGCGGTCTCTAGCCACCCCTAAGAGAGTACCCACTTGTCATATGCCAGTCCATTAGCTTATATTCCGCGAACTATTCTTCCTTCGATTTTGCAGTGGGAGTATAAATTGTAGAATTTCGCATTCTGAGTTTCGGAATACGAAGTCACCAAAACTAACCTGCCTGGCATATAGATGGATGATGCCAATAGTTTGGCAACCTTGTAAAAAATATGTTTTAAATTTCAAGGCGCCCCTTTTTTAGTATTTTTATTTGAGCTATCAAAAGTAAGCGATCACATCGAAATTGTAAACATGGAAAAAATTGCTCACCGTTGCGTTATCAATATTTCCATTTGAAAGGTCTCAGTCCCAACAATGTTAAAGCCGATATAGATTCTACTCTGGAGGAGTCTGCTCCTATGTTTATGACTTTAAAATATTGGGTAGAAGAATTTAAAGGAGCCCGTACGAGCTGCCAAAACGAACACCGTAGTGGTCAATATATTTAGGTGTACATACCAGACACGGTTAAGGTTTGTGAGCTAGCTGAAATGACAGGCATTTCAAAAGGTAATATACATCGTTTATTGACCGAAGATTTGAACATGAGAAAGGTGTGCGCAAGATGGGTGCCTCGCTTATTTTCAACAGAACAAAAATAAAGTCTTGCAGATCTTTCAGTAGAGTATTTCGCGATGTTTCGTCGCAATAAGGTCGTATTACTGCGTCGGTTTATAACCATGAATGAGACATGAGTCCGCTACATCATACCTGAGACAAAGGAACAGTCAAAGCAGTGGACTGGTATGGGCGAATCGTGTCCAAAGAAGGCGAAGATGGTTCCATCTGCAAGCAAGGTTATGGCGTCGCATGGGATTATTTTTACTAATTATCTTCAAAAAGGAAAAAAACCAGCAACTGCAAACATTATGATAATTTATTGCAGCGTTTAATTGGTGAAATAGAAATACAAAATTAAATAACAAATTTTAAGATTTCATAGAACTAAAAGAACAATTTTTATAAACATTTTTAGTTTTAGTTTTTTAGTTTTATGCATAGTTAATAGTTTCGAACTGTAAAATTTTTAATGTAATTAATTAAAATGCTTTAACTTCTACAAAAAAAAAAAAAAAATTTAAAAAAATAAGAAAAAAGATTTTGAAATTTGAACTGACCTATATCATTCAACATTTAATTTTCTCTCATTTTTTTTCTCAATTTAGTGCACTATATTCTGAGCGTTATAAGTTAATAGTTACTAGTTAATTTGTTATTATATTCTAAATTTTATTTCGTTTTTGTTTTTTTAACTGTATTTATTTTATGCATTTTACAATTTACTTAATATTGGCAAAAAGGCTTTAAACCATAAGATTGTTAAATACACGAAACTAAATTTGTTGTAAGGAATATTCTATGTAAATGAAAATAACAAAGTTTGGAAAGATCAGACAATGCTTGTTTATATAGTGACGTACCATAAGGACCAAATATTGACAGAGGGATTATCAAGAACTTAAAATAGTACACATTAGATGCCTGTTGAGATGTTTCTGATGACAAATTGACGATTGACGATTGGTTTTTTTCTGTAATAAACTAGAAGTGGAAACGACTAAAGAGGGACCAGCTACAACTGGCCTATTTTTGACACGAATCGTCCATTAATTAATGAAATCATATGCGCTAATTATAATATAGTGCTATTCCATTCAACATTTTTATGTAAACGATAACACTTGTCATGGTAATTTGGTTTTTATTTCAAATTTTAAACGAAAATGAAAAACTAAACTTGGATGACCGGACGGACCATTTGTATAAATTCTAAATTCAGAAAATGGATTGACACTAAAGCAATGTGCCGTATATGCAAAACATGTAGTGAAACACAGGTCAAAACTGTAGGTTTTGACAGCGATTACACTTGGCATGGATGATCAATTTGTTATCACAGCTTGCACCGATACTGCTTTTTTATTTTCTACAATGTTCGCCCCTTATTCAATTGAACTATATGTACCGCAAATTACCTTTCGCCCCATGAATGGGATATGAGAAAGCTTTCCACATTCACTAAGCTTACACGCATTCTGTTTTTAAACTCATTGAACAGACCTACTGCTTAACAACCGGACGCCATTTTGGGAAGCTTTTACTATATTTAGTTTAATTTATCTATTGTCGGCTTAGTCGCAGCTCAAAGAAAGATTCGAAATTGCAACCATAATTCTCTTTTCTAGAAGCGATTATACTATGTTTGACCATTTTGCCGTATTGTATATTTTCGATAGGATTTGTTCTAGGGGCAATCGAGATATGTGTGCCACATTTTGTTGAAACTGAATTATAATTTCGACCTGTACTAAGGGTGCAAAGCAAAAAGAAATTCACTTTTCTTCTAGTAGATGGTTTTAGTAATTTGTATCTTGCGCTAAGATAAGTTTGGATGGTGTTGGAAAGTTAAGGGTTCGTGGTCCAAGAACAACTCAGACAGTTTTCTAACTGCTTGACATAGTATTATTTGAGCGCGCATCAGATGTGGATACCAAGAAAAACAAAATACGCCGCAATTAACAGTTTTTCGTTCGTCTTTGTTTATGTCTTTCGTATAGAAAATTGCCTTCGTTGACACTTTTGCTGCAGAAATTTGTTTTTGCTGCCACTTTTCGTATAGAAAATTTATATGGGCTGTTACCAACTACCGAAGATGTTTCATCGAACAAAGAACTTAATTAGCTCTATTAGTAGGGGTGCCGTAAAATTTATTAAATCCTGATAGATCACGCTAAATCACACTACAATTTTGGCCGATATTACCTCAAACACATTTTCTATCTTTATAAACTGAATCTTTGTTGCGTCTTTAAGACAAACAAATTTCGCATCCACAAGAGGCCACTAAGAGAGTGAATCCCCTGAGGAGCAACCCGCTGTTCAAATGCAAGAATTTCAGTGATTGTTGCATACAATGTCGCCAATTTAAAACGAAAATACCTTATTACGCAATCAGTACCTCGTTTAATTTGTAGAAAATTAGAGGCAATATTAGTGAACAAGTGAATTTGAAGTCCTTAAAATTATGGCGGTGCTACAAATGGGTCAATTAGCCATCATCAAAGCAATCATCTTACAATATGATGGTAATACAATACAAACCGAAATTCCAAGTGTTTACAACTGGACGCGTTCCTGATCTGGATAAAAACTTCTTAAAAGTCAACATTTTTAATTTTACTAATCGCGTAAACAACTTCATAAAATGGACACAAGAACAACTTATTTCGTATCGGAAACGCGGAGTATTTCTTGCTCTTTGTTTTGAAGCTCTCGAAAAAAAAACACAAGTTGGCTGCCCATTTTATAATTGAAAAGTGAAAGAAAATGAAAATAAAAGTAACCGTCTTCTTACCTGAATTATAGTAGTCGTCGTATTCACAATCATTATCTGAATATTCCATATCCGAGTCGGCTGACATGTTTTATGGGGCAGCTCTGCTTTGCTTTAACTTTCAGACTTCGCTCAAGAACTAAACTGTTGTTGACGTTAGTGGGCAAAACGTAGACGAGAGTAATTTTGTGTTTACTGTAATACTTTTTTTGCTTCTTTTAAACAAACTGCAAATTGTTAACTTTTTTCCAACGAATACACCGAAATATGCACGAACACACACACACTCAGATTATTATGCCGACAATGTGACACAGAGACAAGACAGACTGGTAGGCAGAGCCGTTCAATCGTATGCGCTTACAACAAAAATGACCCCTTGCGATGAAGTGTACAACGAACGCAACGAAGATGAAGGGAAACACGTAGGGGGGAGCTCAGACAATTATTGCCAAAGTGAAACAACAATGACGACGTAATAAACTCTGACGAGGGATGTAAAAAAAGGCTGGTGGCAATATAAAACAATATCAAGAGGCGTACGGGAGGAATGGTGGACGAGTAAGCGAACGTGCTACAGCTGATTACTGTTTTCAGAAAGCAGAAAAAGTGCGGTTGAGGGAAATCGTAGTAGCAGTGGTGGTGGTGGATGGTGCTGCTAGTGCGGTGGTTTTATCCATCAAATTTTACACACACTCATTGCACCGTATGGAGTGGAAAACAGGATTTCTGAACAATTGTTGTTGGCGGCTTCTTGTCGGCGATCCCAAACAAATCGGGGTGGTTGCTGATTTGTCGTCGGATTTGTAAGCTTTGCGATGAGGTAGCTGCTGCTGCCACTGCAGCACAAAACGAGCGGAGGCGTAGTCGCAACTTGTTTTTACCCACACCGACTGACTGCACTGCACCAAAAGGGATGAATTCTGGTTTTATGCAATTTCGTTTGTAGTCTTTCTTTTGTTTAATTTGTGACGATATTTCGGTAATTTATTTTATTTGCTAAAAGGTTTGTTTTCACAAGACACTTTTAACTAAACGATATGAGCTGTTGTTAATTATTAGTTGCCGTGAAGTCTACAACTTTTCCGACTTTTTCATTCCCATCTATTGTCTTGTGAGTTCTTTGTGCTGGATATTATTCTCTTTACGGATGTATTACGATGCTTCGCCGAAATTCCCGATTGTTTCTTTGTTAGATCAAACTATTTTGCTTACACTTTTTACACACAACAGTTAATTTTGGTTTCACAACAAATTCTAAACTATTCTTTCTACTAAAATGTTTTCCACACTGCTAAATTATGCAAACTTATTGCATTTTGCTCCCGATATATGAAAGCCGTCTTAATTGTAATGGCAATTTTATGAGAATGTTCTTCTTCGTCCACCGCAGTCATTCACAGAGAATTGTTAACAAAGGTGTAGCCAAGTTGCTGTAATATGCGTCAACATCAAATGTAGGTGGCAGTGAGATTCAGAGTTCCAAGTCGACCGATGTAAAGCTGAAAACTATCCGTCTCCATGTTCATCTAGCTACCAACCCAAGCACGTCGATTTAATCTGCAAAAATCGGCATGAAATAACGACGAATATCTGCAACGCGGTCAGTTTTTACGTGCTAACATTAAAAGTGTCTTCACCGGCATTTTTGTACATGTTTCACATATAGAGAAGATCTCGAAAGACACTTATCATAGGCACTCACGTAAAGAATATTCATAGGATCTTTTTAATAGAATAGTGTTTTCGTAAGCATTTTTCATACAGAGAAGCGATTTTACATAAATCTTTCATGTAGAAATGTGATGCTTTTCATGCAGAAATATGTTTTTCGAGGACACAATACGAACACAATTTTAAAATCGTTAAAAGAACATTGCAGTATAATTGCACTTTGTTGAAATGCTGCAGAAAATAACAGGACAATAACAAATTTACTGAATTTGCAAATTTCCGAAAATGAGTAAATGTTCAGCTCAAGAGCTTCCGAAACATAAATTAAACAAAAAATCAAAATTTCTGGAATATAATTGAATCTTTTTAAAACGTCATTAAAAAAAAACATGTATATAATAAACATCGAAAAAATTTACAAATTCGTTTTTTTGTCCAATTTGTTTTTTTTTTTAACTTTGGTGGCAGAATCTGCACATTTACGCAGTATTACGTATTGTCACCTAATAGTTCCAGCAGTTCAAATTTACCTACGATATAGTTAAGGGCCTTGTTTCAATTCAATATTTTAGTCGTAATATCAAAACTATTCTTACTTAAGTAAAGTTTAACGCATTAGCGCCAACTTACGTCCGCCATTAGTGCAAATTTAAATTGACGGCAGCCAATCACAGCCGCTTATAATTTTCGACTGGCTTGGAACTCTCATTATTTTGTATTTATCATCATTGAAATATAGTTTCTTTTAATTTTCTTTTGTTTGCAAATATAAAATACCTATTTTCCTTTCAAAATTAGTTATAACGGTTAGTTTTGGATTTTAATAAACTTTGATGACTGATAGGTATGGGAAAGAATCATCCTAATTGTTAGTTGATTTCTATATTGCGGGCTTGGTTATCAAAAAATACTAAAATATGTGAAAAACACGAATTTTTACTGAAAAAAAAAAAACAAAACATGTCTATACATAACTTCATTGAATAGGATCCTTATTCGCACCCACTTATCTGACGATGAGTCGGCATATCATTAACGACACAAAGTGATAAGATTGATCAAGTAAGACCAAACAAGGACAAAACCCACCTCTGCAAAAAAGGGAGCTTTTCCATAACTTATTACACTTTTTGCCATCCATACAAAACTATTTTAAACTACATTTTATCAGGTATTTTGATATTCTTTATTGTAAAACTTAAAAAAAAAGAATAAAAAAATTAAATACTTTTTTAATTTCATTAGATGGGCTTTTCTATGAAAACAATATGCTGAAAAATACAGTCCAAAAACGCCGCGCTTTTTTTCACCGTCATGCTAATTTGAACAAAATTCTCACTTTGACATTTTATTATAACATTGTTTTACGATAAAGATGAAATTATGGTGAATATATGTAAATATATATATACATATATAGCACCTATATATGTATATACCAATCGATCCATCTGGTGGCTGGTTCCCTCCAAAGTTTTCCTTACGATAGCTGGTGAATTTAAAAATAAAGTAAAATAATCTTATGTGGAAACGAAAACCTCCTTAACCTAACTTTAAATGGGCAAAACCCTTACCTTTCTTGGTATGAAGGTAGCGGTTGTGATATAATGTGCCCAGCGGGCCACTTTTGTTAAACAGAACTGGCATTGTAGGATGAACCGAACGTAATGTTACGGAACCCCAAATATATATATATATATATATATATATATATATATATATGTATATCTATGTATGTATACATTTATTAGATGTAATTATTGAAAAGACAAGAAATTGAGTTCCACATGCACTGACGCCTATAAATATTGAACTTTGATTTTGTGCATGTGGAAAGCTGACTGCTAGGCATAAATGAACGATTTTCTGTCTCATATAATCACTGGAGATTGAAAATAGATTCACTATAATAACTCAAAGAAAAGAAAGAAGATTAACTCATATCTAATATTTAGCTAGTTATGTAAATAGTTTGTGCCGCAAACAGCGCCATGAGTTTTGTTTGACGACACTGTTAACGTCTGTTCGTCAAATCTATTAGAGCGACATCTTGCAAAGAAGAAATAGAATGTCGTACTTTCCGTCAAAGAACATGTAGGTGGGTTTATGTAGTGGCTATCGACGGTACTGGTGACATCTAGTGGAGAAAAATTAAATGGATTTATTTGCAACTACGATTTTAGTCAAGTGTAAATTTATCATCTTTTATCAATTGATATGATGTTTTTTACGAGTGAAAGGGAAAATACGGTGTTTACTGTGCTTGTTAAGATTTTTTTTTTGCCGATATTGATTTTTTAATCCTTTAATCCTTCAACAACAACTATTTTCGAACCTGTAAATAGGACTGTAACATGTCCACTATTGCTAACTTCGGAAGCAACTAAGATATCCTCAAACGGTTTGATTGGAGGATGTACGAACACTTCTGAATTCAAATAATCTAATAAAATATTATTCGAAAAATAACAAATTACTAATTTTATAGGCGCAATAACGATATTTATGTCTGTATATAATATTTTATTAAGCTTTCAAAGTTTAATTTAAATTAGAGCGGCAGTTGTATTAATTTTGGGGCATGACGTTATCATTTACACGAAATTTAAATTTTACTCAGTTACTGTATATTTGAATGAAAATCCATGCTCATGTTCGTACGAATCGCCACTCTTGAACAAAACCATCAGAGGACCAGGATTGGTGCCTAATGTAAAAATGAGTTTTTCTTTTAACTTTAAAGCGGGATTAAATGGAAACATTTCGTTACACTTACTGATTACAGTCTGTCCCACCATACTGTTACCGCAAAAATAACTAACTCGTCTGTGTTTACTTTCAATTTTACCCTGGGGTACCATTAAAAAGTCCGCTTTGCCAGCACTCTCGCCATAGCAGGAATCATTGCTCTTTTCATAATGGCTAACATCAGAACCCAATTCAAAGAAGTTGGCGGTTAAACTGAAAGGCAAAAACACTGTTTTACAAGATTCATTCTCTTACAGATGTCTCATTCTAAGCTTACACTAAAGCTTTGGTTTCTGTGGTGCGTCTGAAACATATGGCATAGTTCATATTGCCGGGATAGACACCTTGGCCGTTATTGAAATTAAACGACGTCACGATGCCAGTGTACTCGGGGAAATATTGTAAACAACCATGGGGGGCTACAAAGAAACCATCTCTAATGGTCGAAGCTCTGCCTTCAATGACGCTTGGTTCCTCGGCAAGACTGCGCACTGATGCACCGGCAGGACATTCCAATTGTGTTACCTGAATGTCCCACGAAGCAATGGGCAAATTGTGAGGACCCACACGATTGGCTAGCACCACCTTCAGAGGTATACTGGTTACTCCGTCAGTACGATTAAATGGCAAGTAAATGTGCTGAGACCTCTCAATGCCGCAAAATTTCAAATCGCCAGCTTGAAAATAATCCTGATCACACGTGGCATATTTGAGCGTATTCTCCGGTCCGGGTACAGACACCTGAGCCAAGGTGAATGTCATATCGAGACGCAGCTGACATACAAACTTGCTGTATGCATCAATTTTGTAGATACATTCGCGTGGTGGTAGATTTGGATTCAGCAATTGAATATATTTCGAAGAGCTGCTGCCGCCGCAGATTGGTTTACTAGCAGAGGCTGACAAGATGCCGGGTAGGGACGATGTTGCCAAGGCTAGAAATAGTGTACTTGTTATGAAGACCTTCATGCTGTGAATGCTAAAGGAGACTGCAACTGAAGACAGCCAGCGGTCCTCATATTTATGGCGAATGATAATGACAGCTACTACGTGTCGTCTTATCAATCTGTGATATGGAAGTGACTATCGCTTATTTTGTAAAGCTACGGTTTTCTAAGCGACCATCACAGGGGAGTAATATCTATTATGTCAAACGCATATTAGTTAATTTTGGTATATTAACAACATATTAAACTAATTATAATACGTTAATTTACGATCTAATTAGAAACTCTTTGATGGCTGATGGATGTCAAATTATAACTTTTGATTAAAAATAGATTAGAATAAGCAACCACTTATCAGAGATGGACGTGACCATACGATGTGTTTTAGTTACGGTAGGCAGTGCTTTTTGAGTGCTAAAGAATTTGCACACTCAAATTAGGTCATAGTTCATAGTCTTTTATATGAATTTATTTCTGAAGTACTGGTGACAGGGGTTTTGGTTAATTTCACACATATTCACGTAATAAGAATAAGAATTAGAATTGGAATTAGAATTAGAATTGGAATTGGAATTAGAATTAGAGTAGAATTAGAATTAAAAAAATAAAATCTGCATTACAATTAAAATATGTAACCAATCTATGATTACCTTTCGATTATGCACGACCCCTACCGAAAAGTACGAAAATTGTACGAAACTAATTGCAGTTGTTTGCATAAGGTCTATTTGTTAACTTTTTCAGTAACAATTTGTCAGTAACGTAATTCCGGGGAATAACAACATATTCTCTAGCGAAGAGAGAAATGTTCAACGCAGTCCAGAAATTTCACATAGATCAAATGACTTACATGTATTTTCACCCAACATGCGCTTGCTCTGGTGCAAAAATATCTGGAATGTCAGAAAATCGTCGGGCTCTTTTTTAAACAAATACCCTGAATCAAAACGCTGGCACCTACATCGTTGGTTTGGCGGGCTCATGGAGTTTTAGTCGCTAAGAATCACTTCGACGGGAAGCGTCGCGCATTTTGCGTGCGCGCATTTTACGAGAACTCTCGTTCATATATTGCTACTGGTGACTATATTGTGCTGAATATGGACTACGGCGAATATGGGTAAAGGATTTTGAAGAGACCGGTTTAACATTTAAACCAAAAGCAAATGGTCGCCCAAAAACATCTAGGACATAATACAATGTTGGGAGAGTTATGGAGTCAGTACGAGGAAATCCACAAATGTCGACTCGCAAGAGATCGTCTATCTTACAATTATCGCGACGAAGTTTGCAACGAATTTTAACATTGGATTTTAAACTGAATCCATATAAGCTGCAATTAACACAAGAATTGAAAGAGTCTGACTTCATAGCAAGGCTCGCATTTGCTAATGAAATGCTTAATCGATTTTCCAATTTTGACAATATCCTTTTCTCTGACGAGGCTCATTCCCTTATGAATGGGTTCGTAAACCGTCAAAATTATCATTACTGGAACAGTGAAAATCCCAAAATCAAACACCAAACACAAACACTCTGGCAGAGGAATAATTGATCCTTTTTTCTTCGAAAATGCGCGGGGTCAAAACGTCACGGTTAATACGGAACGCTATGTTGAGATGTTGGACGGATTTTTGGCTCCAGAAATTGAAAGTTCAAGAATAGTGAATTCCAGAACTTGGTTCCAACATGATGGAGCTGCCTGTCACACATCAAATGACTCCATGGCGGTGGTGAAGCGGATGTTCCCTGGCAGACTGATTTCGAAAAGAGGTGATATCCCATGGCCCCCACGTAGTCCAGACTTGACGCCTCTTAACTTTTTTTTGTGGGGATACCTCAAACACAAAGTCTACAGTAATAATCCAAGAAACATCGTTCAGCTCAAGGAGAAAATCCAGTATTACTGAAGAAAGTTTTCAATAATTTTCGTTTGTGGTTAGAGGAGTGCCGTCGTAGAGAGGGCCACCATTTAGATGATGTTATTTTTAAAAAAATAAACTCCATTTATTACTCTACAATGCCTTAGATTTATTTTAACCATACCTTTTGTAGTTATTTTTTAATCTATTTTTTAAATATGCACGTTCTATTGCGCCGCCCAGTATTTAATTTATATGGGGGTTACCAGAGAGGGCGTGGCTATTCGATGAATGTTTCTTACTAATTTTACCAAGTGTTATAATATAATACAGTTGACAATAATATAGGTAACTTCAGCCTATAAAATAGAAATTACAGAAGAAAATTAAATTCCGATGAATCGGTTAATTCGTATGGGGGGGTCCTAAAAGGTGGCAATGCCCGCCCTTTTCATCGGCAGAATCAATTTCGGTTAATCAATTTCTGGTTACAATTTCTGATAACGTCAATAGCCTAACATAAAAGAAAATGGTTAAACATGTATCGTTTTCTGTTTATAAGATTGTATACATTCAGAGCGCTTTTGTATATCACGGTCAAACGCACTTAGGAGCAAACAAGTTTCACGTCATATCAATCACGGTAAAGACTTTTTGTCAATCAACCGAATTATACAAATGATGCAACTAATTTTGCGACAGAAGTCAACCGTGCCAATTCCACTGATGGAAATTTCAGTTATCTCTTCATTGATACTACATGGAAATCTTCGGTCCCAAACTATACGTACAAAAATTATCATTCACGAGTGACAACAAAAGTTCCTGTCACGTTCATGCCTATAACATTAATAATATAAAGCATTGTTTTTTATGTTATTGAAGTTTTTTTTTTTTGCCGGTAGTATCAGTTATTTATCATTAGATAAGCAGTTTATGAATATTTGCAAAATTATTAATCTTAGCGACTTAGTTGCATGATAATTACATTTTATTGGGCGCTGCTATTGGTAAAATATTACGTTACAGGGTGGCGCACAAATAGCGATACTATCAATTGTCAGTGGGGAGCGTTATATAAAGATGTTTAAGGAGTTATTTTTTATCCAGAATTGCGCCGATGACATATCCGTTTCAACAGTATTTGGTTCCAGTAAGATGGAACAACTGCAAGCATAGTCAGATCGGTCATGGCGGAGTTCCAACGAAAATTCTCAAACAAGTTATGTATTATATTATCCTGAAATTATAATTATGTTATTATATAATAATAAATTATATAATTATATCCTGATCCAAACAAGAGGCGTATAAAACAAAACCAAGGAATCTGACTGAATTGAAGCAGTCCATTAAAACAATAATTGAGGCGACCCCGGATGTCTCAATGAATAATTTTTTAATCACATGTCGCATGTGCATGAACCAGAATAAAGATCATTTACGGTCCATCATCTTCGAAACCAATTAGTTACGAGTATATAAAATAAAATTGAAATTTCTGCACAATAAAAAAACATTGATTATTTGAATTTCAATTTTACAAATATTTGCAAATATATTAGGTGCGCAACTAAGTTCTCGTTGTTTTTTTATGCAAAAATACAACTTTATTACGAAAACATGTTTACAAATGATTCATTGATAGTATTGCCCAACGCTAGCTCCTACTTTTTTCCGTCATTCAGTCACGGTGAAACTATTCATCTTTTGAGGCTATCCACGAATCTACCCATTCCTTGATGTCGTCATATGAGTGGAATTGCTGGTCAGCGAGACCGTGTGCCATCGAATGGAACAAGTGATAATCGGACGGCGCAATATCTGGAAAATATGGCGGATAGGGTAAGACTTCTCATTTCAGCGTTTCCAGGTATGTTTTAACGGGCTTGACCACATGAGGTCGAACGTCGCCATGCTGAAGAATCGCTTCTTCGTGCCTCACCGCGTATTGTGAGCGTTTCTTGTGCAAAGCTCGGCTCAATCGCATTAATTGAAGTTGATACCGATACCCAGTGATGGTTTCGCTTGGTTTCAACAGCTCGTAATAAATAACACCGACTTGGTCCCACAAAATACAGAGCATAAACTTCGCAGCGTGAATATTCGGCCGGGGCGACGACGTAGAACAATGACCGACGACGTAGAACATGACTTTCTTTCCTTTGGATTGCTGTAATGAATCCATTTTTCATCGCCCGTTATAATACGATGAAGAAACCCCTTCCTTTTTTGTTGCTGAAGCAGCTGTTCACAGGCGAAAAAACGACGTTCAACTTCCCTTGGCTTCAACTCATAAGAAACCCAAGTTCCTTGCTTTTGAATCATTCCCAACGCATACAATTGCTTGGAAATGGTTTAGTACTCAAGCAAGTTCTACCTGGGAACGGTTGGGAATATCAAAATTACCGATTTTAAAGCTACGGAACCAATCTCGATACGTTGTTTTACATAAAGCAGCATCTCCGTAAACGTTTTGAAGCTCTCAATGAGCCTCAACTTCTTCGATTGGAAGAAGAAAATTAATACTTCCAACCATACATATTTACACAACCAAAAGAATATGACATCAAAAGAA
>JAHXMU010000145.1:3020976-3035370 GCA_019455685.1 Philornis downsi | reverse complement strand
AAAACATGGGTCCGTCGAATATGGGCAACCCTGTAGCTGACGTTTTCAAGCTTCAATTTGGAATATGCCGCAACATTTCCAGCGGCTAGTTTACTTTGAATTTGCATTGTGAATATGATGGCGCAAAAGGAGCATTTTGACCATATTTTCAACTTTTATTTTCGAATTTTTGTGACTGTATATGGTTTAGATGCTTTAATAGAAAGCACTTGCCAAAATTGATTGACAAAATTACGTCCTGGAGATTTCATGCTTAGAGATAATCACCGGAGCTGTCGGCTAAATGAGGTTGATGAGTATGAAATCAAAACCGCTATGGGTCGAACCAATACGTTTCTGTTCAAGAAGTTACATAAAAGCTGAATGTGTGAAAACCATTTCAAAAGGCTTGGAATGGTCAAAAAGTACGATGTTCGGTTTCTGCACAACCTAAAGGAAATCCACTTAACAAAGCGGATAATCACTTGGGATATATTGCTTAAAGGCAACCAAAATGATTGCTTTTTGAAACGTATTGTAACCGTGGATAGAGAATGGATTGTTTACAACAATGTCTACCAGAAGAAATTCTGGCCCAAGCCGAATTGCGCTAAAAAACGGTTTACCTTGAGGTGCTTCTAAATAAATTAAATCATAAATTCCAAAATAAATTTTGTCAATAATTGATAAAGTATCGAAAAAAAGAAAGACCTAAACTGTTAAATCTCATAGGAGAGATTTTTCGCCACGACAAAACTAGGCCTCACACGTCGTTGCGCCCTCTGCTGTGAATGTTGAAGCTTAAATTAAATGTGGTGCAATATTTACCTTATCGTCTTGATCTGGCAACATTTTTATGAGTATAAAATCCCTCAATACGGAAAATACCTCTAAAACCGAGTTGTTATAGTATTTTGCTGGGAAGAACCTGCCATTCTACTAATCTGGGATAAAAAAGTCGAATAAACGACGACAGAAAATCATTGAATGAACAAAAAGAAACGACAAAAAGTCATTGATTGATGAAAATTATTTATTCGATTATAAAATTTGAAGTTTATTTTGAACAAAAAATCGAATTTGCTTTCTTGGTAACCCAATATTTTGGGTCAAACTTAGATTGAAGGAAAAAAATCACAAAACAAACCGTCGCGCTGTGAAGAGAAAGATTTCTGGCTACCAGCTGGTTATAAAACGCATTATTAGGAGAGATCGAAAACAGCTGCGAAATAAAGTGAATATGGTGTCAAAGGTGAAGAAAGACAGAAAAGAAAGCGCAAATTCGCTCAAAAATCAATGTTATAGAGATTATCGTGATATTTTCCTAATTTTTCTCGCTGGTCGAAATTGTCAATACAGTCTTCTTTGTCAGTTCTTCGCCAAAAATTCAATCGTATTTCTTCTAAAAGACCCAAATTATTAATAAGTGATATTGTCTTCTTCGTGAGTCTTTAGTCAAAAATTTTTCGCCAAAAATCCAGCAGTATTTCTTCCACAACCCCAAATTGTCAATTGTTTTCTTCTTGAGTTTTTTTCATTCAAATGCAGCCAACTCCGTTCCACAATCACCGTATTCGTCTGTTTTAGCACTGTGTGACTTTTGGCTATTTCATCAACTTAAACGCTCAGGGATATCGTTTTGTGTCACCTGGAAAGATTTAACGTGAATCGTAGCACGCCCTGAAGGCCATACCGTAAGATGACTATTTGACATGCTTTGGGGATTGGGGAAAACGTTGGCATAAATGTGTCCGGGGAAATATTTTGATGGCAATGAAAAAATTTAGACAAATAAAGATTTTTTTGGAAAAATAAAAACTGCTCTAAAAAGACAACTCGTACTGAATTTGTAAGCATGTCAAATCTAAAAAAAAATTGTTACTTGAAACGAGGAAATGAAACTTAAATTGGCTAAATTGTAATTGACTTAGGTTTGTGTGAAAATAGTACGCCCTTAAAATAAGTATACAAACTTACGCGAATAATTTTCCTATTTATTTTGAGTAAGCAAGTTCCTGGTGCCCTTGGAGATCAATTTTACACAATTTGAGTTAGTTTTGACTTAAAACTAATTCACTTGAAGCCATCACACAGACAAATTGATTGATTTCGAATATGGATGCAGATCTCTAATTTACCTCCATACTATCGTGCTTGATTACAGATTTATCTCAAGTAACCTCACATTAACTATAAAAAATATAACTTAACACATAACTCAGGGTTAAAAGATTCCAAAATATCACGAAATTTTGTTACACTAATATTTTATTGTATCATTTTTCAACGGTTTTATTTTCAAAATAATTAAAGTTTGGCCTTTAATCGCACTAAGGCTTAGTATTAACTTGTACCAGGTGGTTGGTTGGTCAACGACCTCCAAAAATACGAGATTCTATGATGAAATCTGTATCATTAACTTTTGGTTTCTAACTCAATTCCTTTAATTACGTATCGATTTGAAGTAGCTAAAGTTAATATAACTCCACTGAACTAAAATTTTGTTTTTCGAAAAGTCACCACATCTGTTGCGTTTTCGTTTTCACACCAATTTTCCAATAATTATAGAGTACGTGGTCCATTGTGCCGCCGGCGATCTATGGTACCAGAAAAATCCATTAAGAATCCAGTGGACCAATAACAATTAACGTTAACAACGACTACAAAGTACTTGAACTGCTTTATGGTCAGTCAATTCTTTGTAAAAAAAAAGAAAATAAAAAAAATTTTTAACACGGTGAAATTATGTTTTAACAACTCCAATGGCATTATGTTTTATCTGAATAGTCTATTTTATAATTAGGAATTTTTCTTGCTTTTGTTTTCCATATTTAAGCATCGGTAGTTATTTGCGGCATTTACATTGTGAGTCCGTCAGATGTGAGGCTATTAAATCAAATGATGTGGGCTGTTGGAAATCAAATTGAACGAAATGGAAAAACAGAGAGCAAACTGCAAAACTAAGCAGCGATTTTGAAATTATAGACAATTTAATATGATTTCAAACGATAATAGTTGTGTGCTATCTGAGCATAAATAATACAATTAACAATTTGCAATAGTTACAGTAGAGTGTGAAATGTTTGCGAGTGATTTGCGCATAAAGCAAAATGAATTATGTGATAATTTTGATATCACATGATAATTTGGTATTAGAAATATATATTTTGAAATCTGGCACTCTTAATTCAGACTACTTCATAATAGCATTTAGATTTTGTTTAGCTAAAGTTTCAATGAAAATGTATGAACTTTATGAAAAAGGTCGAACTGTTACTGTAGCCTTCTCAATCATTGTAAATAAATCATCACAAGCAGGTATAGCTGCAAACTGCAAACATACCACTGTTATTTGTTCCGGTGGGCAAAAAAATTTGTTCATTTGATTTGCAAATGAGAACTATAGAGGGATAGATGATTTTATTTACCTCTGCTTTATCAACGATACAATAAATTATTTCAGCGCGGAAATTAGAAGAAAAATGTTGCTTCTAAACAGCTGCTATCTTGATCTGGTAATACGTCATAAATAACTTACGAGTGTTGGGATGTTCCTGGATTATTTTTAAGAGCGAAATATGCCACAAAATAAAAGAACCTTTTATGATTAATACAGGGTATCGGCATTGTATAAATTGCACACGAAAATCATGTTTGTTGAAATGACCTGCACTTCACATCTTGCAGATTAATTTAACTATTCTAGAAAGCTGGCACCTAAGAAACCATCTGAAAAGGTTTCGCTATAAAAAGGACACAGGAGGAATCGATACACTATGATACTACTCTTAATTTTTGCGGTGAAATTTCATATCAAGCTAAAGCTTCAAGCTAAATTTATCCACTATGTTTTTTCATATCTGGCAACGCCAACCATTTTTTGTTGGTTGGTGAAACCGAAACGATTTACATTTTTATCTCATGTATTCGATAATGCGTTTGAAATTGTAATTCGCACTATTTTATAATTTTACGAATATATTGTTAAACATATTGTGATGTAAAAACATCAGTTGTTTTAATTTCAGTATTGCAAACTAATGCAAAGAAGCTGGCAATGCTGTGCTTGCTATTTACCTATACATATGTATCCGCAAACTGCTTAAGAACCGTTATAATTGCAATATTTCAACACTTTTGTACTCCACTGTATAATGCACATACATATTTGATAGTTATACAGAGGAAAGAAATAATTTTTACACAACAGCGAAAACTGTAGCACACAAAAACAAAAATCAGTTAAATGACCTGGCAAAATAAAATGAGATCATTTGGTAAAGTTGAATTGCATGAATCAACGATTTCAGCCAAAGTTAATGAACTTCATATGGAGCTGGAAAATCAAACAAACCAGCAAAAAAAAAAAAATAATGAACCAGCAACATATTAATATTTATTCATGGCACTGCTGCCAACTCCAACTGAACGACAAAATCATAGTACAGGGTGGGCTTTTTAAACTGTATCTTATTTTGACACTGTCATCTGCTTGCCGTTTGGATTATTGACAAGAATACATTTAAGCCAGATAAATGTTAGGAAACTTATTAAAAACTTATTTTCACAGCGGATATCCAAACAATATAAATGGTGAAGAGTTGGAAAAACTCTTTTCGTTTTTATTTTGATGACCGAATAGACAAAACTGCCGTATAATTCGGGAGATTGTTGAGAAGCCAATGCATCATCCTGGGTGGACAACTATTTGGTGCTGCTTTTAAACCGGTGGCATCACTGGCACCTCCGAATGACGTTACATTTTTCGGGTATTTATAGGAGAAAATGCAAGCTGTGTGGTGCCAAAGTTAACTTAAACGTTTGCGATATTGTGTATCTTACCAATGGAAAGCAATTTAGATGGCGTTTGGGTAAAGGAGAACATGTTTAGATTGAAAAGTTACTATAGATAATCAAAAACGTAATTGGCTTTAAAATATCCAAATTTTAATTTTCTACCCAGGCAAAAAAATTCGAAAAAATACGGTGTGATTGTCAACAATGTCGAAAATAAGACAAAATAATTCTAATCTAATTGTATGGATATAATAATTTTTCAAGATTTTTTCTCTGAATACTTAGCTAAAATACAAAAAAAAAAAAAAAAAACACGTTAAAACAAAATAAATCGTTAAACATCAAATACGACAAAAAAGTGAATATTTTCAAGATTTGACGCATCATTTCCAAGATTTGATGGCATTTTGATTTTAGTGCTTTATATTTTAGCGAATTTTTAGATATTTTTTTATGCCAGACTCAAGTCCTTTTTGGACAACAGTCTCTAATTAAAGTCAGTAATTATGGTATTTTATGTTTGCCTTTTTGCGCATTATTTATTTTGTCAGTTTTGGAAAGTTTCTTGGCTCTATTGGAAAGACGTCACTTTATCCAACTCTCTTAGATACATTAAAAAATTAAGATATTTTTGTGTTTAGTTGCCCCGTTTTCGATGCATGAGAACTTTTCTAATTTTTCCATACTTCTGTATAAAATATGGAAAGTATAGTATTATAAATATACTAATTGAATAGAAAAGTTCGGGGAAACGTACTCAGTATAGAATATCTCTTGTTTCAGTATTGAATAGAGCATTGGCTCGCAATGGTAAAAATGCGCTACTACACTTAAAAAGATAGAAGCGACGATGTTGAAGCATTCGTTTTTATTGGCATTCACTTTTCTGAAATGGCATTCGAATGCTTGTTTTTGCAGAGTGTATGTTCGAAGAAGTTCGAACAAGAATATTCCCTTGCAGGCTTCTACTTATTGCATTTTTACCACAGAAAGATCGTCTTATTTGAGGGCGAACAGAAAAATATTCTTTAAGCCTAAATTTGTTGAGCGGGGGGTCCCAAAATAATAGCATACGGCGTGACCCATCTCCCATATTTTTCGTCGGATCTGGTGACTTGTGGAAATGGAAATTTGGTCTTAAGAGAAACTTTTTCTGTTCGTCTTCAAATAAAATGTTCCAGTAATCTGTTAGACTTCTTATGATGCGAAGGTTATGCAGGTAATCCACAAGCGATAGGCAAAACATTGCTGGAGATTTTTTCCACATATAGGTCGAAACCTTCGAGGTCTACTCAAGAGCAATCAGCAATTTGTATTTCATCCATAATAGAAAGGACTACTCTTACAAGAGCGCTCCCCAAACTAGCAGACCTAACAAAAAAAGACACAAAAACAAGTTGGGAAAACTTTTGTTTGCATTTAAACATAACTTCCTTCCGGCTCGATACACTTTTTCTAGCGATATTCAATAGCTTCTATACGCTGTTTATAGTAGGAACTGTCAAACTCAATAAAATAACCATCAACCGCAGACTCTACTTCTTCTCTCTCCATCTCTCTCTTACCACTAAGTAATTTTTCCATGTTTGGAAACAGGAAATAGTCCAAGGGAGCTATATTAATCTGGCGAATAAGGTGAGTGATGGAGCAATTCCAACTTTAACTCATTAATTTTGGTCATCGCCATAAAAGATGTGTGAACTGGAGCATTGTCTTGAGGAAACGACACCTTTTTCGCCAAATACGTTCTTTTTTCTATAATTTCATAACTTAAATGCTGCAACAAATTAACATAATATTTGCTCTTGATGGTTTCTTTCTTTCTTTCTTAAAATAATCAATACAAATAATCACATGCGCATTCCAAAAAACAAATGCCATGATCTTGCCTGCAGATGGAACCGCTTTAGCCTTCTTTGGGCACGATTCTCTCATTCCAGTCCATTGCTTTGCATGTTCCATTGTCTCAGGTGTGAAGTGGTGGATCTATGTTTCATCTATGGTTATAAATCGACGCAAAAATTCCGCTTTATTGTGGTAAAACATCACTAAACCTTACTTACTCTATTGAAAGCAAGCGCGGCACCCTTCTCGTGCACGATTTTCTCAGCTTGAAATCTTCGGTCAATATACGATGTATAGCACTTTTTGAAATGCATGTTATTTCAGTTACCTTACACACCTTCAGCCGACGATCATCCAATACCATTTTGTGGATTTTCTCAACCGTGTCTGGCGTCGATATCTCAGTTGATCGACCACACGGTGTTTGTCTTGACAGCTCGCGGGGCCTTGTTTAAACTCGGCTATCCAATATTTTACAGTCGTAAACGAAAGAGCAGACTCCTCAGAGTGGAATCTAGTTCTAATATTGGTAGGACTAAAACCTTTCAAATGGAAATATTGAATTATATAAAGCTGACCAATTTTTTTCATGTTTACAAATTCAATGAGATCGTTCACTTTTGATGATGCAAATAAAAATACTAAACAACGTGACGCCTTGCAACTTAAAATACATGTTTATAAGGTTGCCATATTTTACGAAAATACTTCTTTTTAACTACTGACATCATTTATACGTCAAGTCGGCTAGTTTTGGGACCGCCCTTGTACCAACAAAGAGTTAATATCTGAAACAATATTCTTTTCGTGTTAATTTTATTGTGTTTTTGAAGGCCAACCTGCTAAATGACCCACCCTTTATAAATCCACTAAGTTATCAAGAATCGAGGTAAAAACGTGTGTGTAGTTGCTATTAATCAACAATAATTTAGTTGATTCTGTAGCACTAAATAACAAAAAAAAAACGATAATGAAAAAACCCCAAAATGTTCTACAACTCCAGAGCACACATTTAGTTGTTTATAGACGATGCCGGCAACAATGATTCACATGGGTGAGGCCCTCCAAATCTGAGGTTGTTTAAAGGCAAATTGCAAATGTAGAGCAACATGTTGTAGACTAGGATTTGTTTATGGTTTCAATGCACGTTCATCACACACAGTAGTTGTTCACAAGGTGCTTAGAGAAGTTAAAAAGAAAACATTGTTAAAAATCATTATCAAAACATTGTTGGTAGGCAACAAGTTAAGAGAACAGGTTAAGAGGTAAACTTAATACAACAACTTAAAATGATTTCATACATTTAGGAGATTTTCTGTTTAATAGTATTTTCTATTTTTTCGATAGATGGCTTCAGTAATCTATATCTTGCGATATATTAGGGCGATCGGATTACGCTAGATGGCGTTAGAAAGATACTATTTCGTACTGAAGACTACTGACAGTTTTGTCATTGCTTGACTCAGTATCGTTTGAGCAGGCTTTAACAATGTACACCAACGAAGTTGAATTATGCCATATTTTGCTGTTTTTCTTCGATAAAGCTATTTTCTATTCACGAGAAAAGACTCCGCGAGATATTCATTCCCCGTGAAAAGGTTTTAGTGGCATTGCCAGCTTCTTTGGAATTGGTTTCCAACACTGAAATTGGAACAACTAATATTTTGAGATCACAATATGTTCGATAATTTATTTGCAAAAATTGAAAAATTACGTATTTTTTATTACTATTTCATTTTACAAATTTGTGTAAGTTGTTCCCATTTCAGTGTTGAAAACCATAAGAATAAGTGTGGCTTTGCCACTTAACAATATTTTTCTAGCGAATAAACATGTACGAGTATTTTCAAACACATTATGAGTTAAAAATGTAAGTTATACTGATTTCAATGTAAGAAATCAACAGAAAAAAAGTTGATTTCCCAATTAACAACATTTTCCTAGCGACTAAAACATAGCATTATCTGATAGAAAAATGTGGCTTCTAATTTCACGATCATTTTTGGTATAGGGAAAAATTTTGCTTCAAATTTCACAATTATTTTTGATATACGGAAAAATGTTGCTTCATTTTTCAATATTATCTGTTAGAAAAATAAATGCGGCTTCTAATTTCACGATCATTTTTTGTATACGGACTTTCACCGCGAAAAGTCATCATAGACTAGCCTCATAGGCGAAACCACAAGTCCGGCGGCTGAAAATGCGAATATTGTTTATGGTCCTAATACTGTCATGGCTAATAATGTTCAATTTTTCGTCACTTTCGTTTTAGTAATTTTGATTTCAAAGGTGAACCCAGCTCAGGAAGCCAATTGTCGACAATGTCGATAGAATAATAGAAATCGTCAAGTCTGACCATCATGTAAGCACTGTTTCGATAACCCCGGAGCTAAACATTGTACAAAAAACCACTTGGAATCATTCGAAAAAGGCTGGCTACACAAAGAAGCTCGATGTGTGGATGCCGAAGCTCGATATGTGCTGGTTAACGTTAAAAAATTTCATACAACGAATTTCTATTTGCGAATCGCTAATGAATCGTAACAACATCGATTCATTTCTGAAGTAGATGGTCACTGGTGCTTAAAAGTTTATCATTTAAGACAATTTCAAGCGAATGCGGTTGATTTCGATTCGGGCGAGACGGCCCAAATGATAGCAGAACCATGATTGACGACCTTGTAGGTTTTGCTGCGTGTTTGGTGGGATTTGCAGGAAATCGTTTACTACGAGCTACTTCCCTACCGCCAAATTCTTAATTCGAATTTGTACTGCGATCGATAATTAGACCATCTGAGGGAAGTAATCGCTCAGAATAGGAAATAGGAAAGGAAATGTACTTCATCAGAACAACGTCATTCCTCACAGATCGATAGTGACTTGACAGAAGTGTTCGGAGCTTGGTTGGCAGGTTTTTATGTATCCATCTGTCAGTCTGGACCTGACAGAAAGTGATTACCATCTGTCTCGCTCTAAGGCCAATGATTTTGCTGGCGAAAATCGATTGTCCCAGTTTTGTTTGCCAGTAGGGACGGGGGTTTCTATGAAAGGCATAATGGAATTACCTATAAAATGCCAATAATACAGCAAAAAAAGGACATCCAAAAAAGTCAACATGATCCGCAACTCGTGATCCGGAATAAGGGAAAATTTGGATAATTATAGATGAATTTAACATGGGCTTGCGATAGGAAAGATGCTCTTCAACATAAACCACTAAAAACTCTATGATTTTTATGCAAATTTATATGTGTACAAAAAAGATTTTTTCATCTTTTACGAAACAACTAAGCACGTTTTCGAAAAAAAGACAAAAATCTTTATCACGGAGGATGAATTCAATGTTGTGTTTCAGGATTGCTTTAAAATTATAGAAAAACAAGTAAATATGCATATATGATTCCACGAAAAGCAGCTTAAATTGTTATAATTGTGTGTTGTTAAAATACATTGCTAAGAAGTTGAAAATATAGTCTGCGTAGAAGCTATTAAAATGCTGTTCCAGGGGTGTAAAATGCAATTGCGATATGCAAATACTAGTGTGTAAATCTGTCAGATTTGGTCTGAAGAACTTAGGTTCCGGGAGAGAGATTGGAGGTTTTGTGGAAGAACTAAGGTTCTTCTTTCTCTTAATGGAGATGAGAAAAAGATAACGGTTGACTTACATTATTTCAGGTTTTATTCGAATGTTGAGTGCGGCTGGCGAAGTGGTCTGGTTGGCGGCTGGCGGAAAAAGGGGTCAAGTATCCTGCTGATATCAACCAAGAGACCTCCGTGCCCCGCTGGGTTGCCATATGGGCGTAACAAAATAGGGGTTTTTATAGTTACATGGTTGTTTGAAGGGACCCTTACACAGGGAAATAAATAGTTAATTTTTACAATTTACAATATTTACAAACTGTTTCATATAAGCAATCCAGTGTAATTCAACTTAATTCAGTGTAACTTGATATAATGCAATTTTAATTCAAAACAATACAACTTAACTAAATGCAATTCAAATCAAAAACTCATTTTAATTCATAACTTTAGAATTCGTAATTTACTTTACCAAATTCATTTTTAAATTCAATTTCAAATTCGTACTTTAATGTACTTTACAAAATTCTTTTTTTGTTTAATTCCTGTGAATCGTTGAATTTTTGACGTAAATCGAATCAATCTAACTGTGCTAAATCAAGCCTTCAATGTCATGCACAAACAATGAGTTACTTTTTACTACATTTTATAATAATAATATCTATTGCCTTAATTTATACTCTTATACGAGTGTATTAGCATTATCTTGGTGAAATGTCACATTTGCTTAGCTTAGCTTGGTGAAAAGTGAAAACCATTCAGAGTTTTAATGGCCCGACATTCACTTCAATCATTTAAACACACTTTTTCTTCAATTCTTGAATTTTTTTTTCTTCATTATTAAAAGAATCTAAAAAATTATGCAAATTTGTATTATAGAGCAGCTACAAAGAGAAAGAAACAATAAGAAAAGAAATTGTAAAACAAAACTTTCTTTTCTATGGCAGAAGTAGAAATGGAAATATACGAGTAATTCTATACATCACGGTGTCCAATAATATTCATGCTGTTTGTTATGCACTATAATAAGACAAAGGCAAACGGTTGTATTTTTAAGGCATTAATGAACTGTAGGGGGAGCTAAATCAAGTTTTGATCTTGAGTTTACCTGCAGAAATGCAGTGCATCATCTGCTTTTCTCTTATTATCGTGAGCGGTATTGATTTATAGTGAAAAACTAACCTACAAGCATTAAGCAATTCACTATTTGTGCTGTCTTCGCACCATCACCATCATCACCAGCGCAACCACGCCTCTGTTTTTTCTGTGAGTGTAGTTTTGGACTGACACCAATGTCTGCGTAAAAGCCGTAAATCATATTAGTAATAATAATGCATTTATTTACATATATTTGTTTTCTTTTCTCTTTACCACTACACCATCACTTTACTCTCTTTGTTTCTTTCACTCGCCACTTTTTATTTGTTTATTGTGTAGAGCAAATAAACACTGCTTCCATTTCCCATTTCTTCAAGAGTTTGCTTTAATTTTATTACTGTACTCTAAATCTCTGTATGAAAATCTTTTAATCTAAATTGTTGATCCATAAGATTAACAACACATAATGGTGAAGAAATTATTTACTATAGAATCCCATATAATGCTCGGATGAGAAAGGCCATGATTTTTCTTCTATAGGCCGCAAAGAAATTCGTGAGCAAACAGTAACATTTGCTTGAAAACCATAATTTACATACATATAATCAGTTTTAGCAGATTAAACAGCTGTTTGCAACACAAACAAATAGATGAAATAGATTGATTTCAAAACCAACACGTTTTTGCTGACATTCAATTAATCACAATTAGTTGTCCACCAATATTTCGTATAGGGTTACTAACGAATGTTATTACATTAAGAAAATCAAATATTTTTTTGTTATATTTTCATCGCGAGACCACCATTGAAACGAAATCAAACCCGAAAATAGTTTTGATTTGTTTCGATTTCAGCCAATTCAAATTACTCATAATTTTGATTGATTTGGTTCCTATTACCTAATTAGAATTGAATTGAAGTTTATTTCTGTTTCACACATCCAAAATCGAAAATTCAAACAATTTAGATTTTGATTCAAACTCCCGAATTGGGATTAAAAAGAATTTTGATGCCGTTCTAGTTTATCGAACATTCGTTCGATTTTTAACTCAAAAACAAAACATTTATTAATTACAGTGAAAATTTCTGAAAGGCTAGCATTGTTGAACGCCGATACTATGCTGACTTTTCGCGGAGAAACTTTATATAAAAAAATGGTCATTGAATTCGAAGCTACATTTTTCCACCAGGCAGTACTACGTATTTTCGCAATGAAAATCTTGTTAAATTGCAAATCAACCTTTTTTTCATGATGGTTTCCAACACTGAAATTGGAACAGCCTGCATTTCTGCGTCATAACATGTTCACTAATACATTTGTAAACTTGTGAAATGAAATGGTAGCAAAGAGAACGGACAACTTTACAGTTTTGCAAATACATTATCGATCATGTTATAAAGCAAAACCATCAGTGTTGGAAAACTATACAATAAAAAGTTGGCAACGCCGCGAAATGTTTTCATAAGCAAAACAATGTCTTGTGGAATGTTGTCATCGTGGAAAGAAGAAGAAGAGAGCAACTAGCTACAGAAGAGCAATTATTCAAATTACAGCCGATTTTATTTCTGATTCAGACGAAGAATTGAAATTGTTCTGATACAGAAACCGAATCCATATAGGTTCCTAATTTCATCCCATATAAGAAAAAAAACCATTGCATGAATTGAAGTTGTTTCGAAAATGAACCAGAAACAAATTGCTAAGGTAAGTTCATATACAGACTGCAGTAATTTAATTTGTTGTCCATTTTATTTTCGGCGATTTGACACCCGAAAATTCTTTTGTAATACAAAATTTGAGGCAATTTCAACGTTCGACATTTATAGCCATCGAAAAAATCGCAAAATCCAATTGAGATGAACTGACAAAATCGAGCATTGTTAATAAACTAAATGACAGATTGCGCAGAAACTCTGGTTTTTAGTATAGGCAAGAGTTGTACCAACTTAGAGACAACAGGAATTTAGAGAATTTCATTCAAGTGGAGTTTTTGAATGATTAGCCCCCGGTACTTTTTTGATAGAATGATCTATTTCATCCTTCTTCTAAAAATTACGAAAAAATTGCACTAAAATGAATAGCTAGCGAATTAAAACATTCTACAAATTTGTGGCACAACAAATTTCAAGTTGTTTAAGACGAGAATCTTCTACCTTTCGGAATTCAGAATCTTCGTATTGTTATAATAATATTAATATTTTTTATTTTTAAAAATAGATTAAAAAAAAAAGTGTCGAAATATCCAATTCTTCGATACCAAGAATTTTCGAGTCCAGATGTTGAACTTCCAGCAAATATTTTTTTTTTTTTCATTCAATTTTCAATTATTTATCAAAAATAAATTTTGTAATTGTTTGACTAGAATTATTGACTTCCTCCCCCACCTGTAACAGCGATAGCTATTCAATTATTTTCTACCGCATTCAAATCGACCTCAAAGTGTTTTATTTCATAATATTAAGTGCGAATTCGAGCACTCTAACTCTTAAATTCTTACTCCCCTGATAGGCTGACATTTATTACTTCAACTTATATTCAAATTTGTTTGACTGACGTCAGATTTGCTATACATTTCGTTGAAGTTATTTCTGTGGGTTGACCATCAAACTGAATTCGCGGTTTTATTGTTTTTTCATTTTAATGTGGTTTCATTGCGTCTTTGTTTATGCTTCTTTTTTAGTTTTGGCTGTTTTTTATTAAAGACATGTCAGACAAAACCAGCTAAAGTTACTTAACATGTTAGCGAAATGATAAGGTTAGACTGTCTTAAAACAGCAATCTCTTTGAAAAGTGCGAAAATACGTTTTGCTCCACAGTGAGCAACAAAGATGACTTCCTTTTGCCAACGGAAACTCAAGCGCACAGTCAGAAGAAACCAGAAAAATATGTTCTGGAATCTGAGAATTATTAAAGATTGAAGTGATCTCCTCAATGGTAATGCTTAAATAGTTATTTTTGTATGGAATATCATATATTATTTACCATTTTTTTGGCTGTTAACAAAGGCGTTTTTGTTACAGTTCGGTATTTAAAACTGAACGTGGGAGCATTATTGATTCTGTAATAAAGTTTTTGTACATAAGTAGGCGCT
>JAHXMU010000145.1:2977986-3015976 GCA_019455685.1 Philornis downsi | reverse complement strand
TTCAAGCCTCAATTCAAACAAATTGTACTCCTGCTCGCAAGATAAGTGCTAAAAATTTTTCGGACTAGTCATTAACTTGCGAGCCCGGCACTGCTCTTGTAAACTGGCTCGAGAACTGGGCGACAATTCCAAAGAATGTTGCTTCACTTGTTGGATATTACTTTACACCACAAGATGAGAATCCCTTTCCCCAAACCCCCTGAGAGCAAATCAAGCAATCTGAGAGCACAAAAATAAAAAAGGCAAATTTGTGTTTATCTCAAAAAACGCAGTGTTCAATTACTAAAATGTTCAAAATTGTCATGTTCTCAAAAGCTCTCGACATCGTGATATTAGAGAAAAAAACTATAACTTAAATCTTTTATTCGAAATTGTTCACGAAAGTTACGTAAATTGTAGTACGCTTTGTAAATTACATACGAATCTTCAAAAACATTTGGATCTACAGTTTCGGATCGTGAAGTGTCATAGGAATACTCGTACGTGGACTTTTTTTATGAAGTAGCGTTCGTGACCGACCTTCGCGTGTATGATAGTGGATTGGTGGACATCATAAAAACATATAATTCTCTGTGACGCTGATCACATGGATGTTGCAGACAATTTATCGAGTGTTAACTGTAGGCAAAAATGTCTGAACCTAACATTTCACATTATTTACAAATGGAAAATGGCGTTCTCTGAGTCTAATGAAGGAAATGCATATAAACACATGGAATATTAGAAACCCGTTCATATCCTAATCATGAAATGCAAAGAGAATATTTTTGTGTTACATTTTAGGAAGAACCAGTCACATTTTTATGAAAGGAGTGCAGAAAAAGCAAATAATTTTATTGAAAAAGAGGGCAATATATAAATAAAAGATAGGAGAAGGTTCTATATTCAATTTGGTTAAATTTTTTTTTAGCCAATATAATTTAGGAAAAATTTGCGAGGCTGTAGAACACTGTTAAAGTCTTTCAACCAAAAAAAAAAAAAATTTTTTTTCACATATTTATTCGCATATGTTAATGTATATAATAACATGTATGTATACCATATACATATATCATACCTATGTATTTGCATGTACAGTGTTATTCATTTAGTGGTTTCAAAACCACCGGTCTGACAAGGCTGTCAGCTGTTGAATAACTGTCATCTGAAGTGTTATTTATTTAGTGAAAGCTGTGTCATTTACGAATGTGGACTGTTAAACAGCCGAAGAACTTGCAAAAATAGTTAAAACTTACTATTAAATTTACAACAAATGTGGGCTTTCAATCGAACAAAATATTCTTCGTGGATGAAGCTCATTTCTTATTCGGTGGTTACGTCAACAAGCAAAACTGTCAGATATGGGGCTCGTAGAAACCAGAGGTGATTGTAGAAAAGCCTTTGCATTCGGAAAAAATGACTGTTTGGTGCACCTTAAGGTCTGGAGGTGTCATTGACCATATTTTTTCGAAAGCTTTCTCAAAAGGATTTACTACTGCAATCACTTCAGAGGCGGTCATTTAAATGACATTGTATTTCGTACATAATGGCAAGATCCAAGGCATTATAATGAAATAAAAGTTTCAACGAAATCATAACTTTATGTGTGTTTTATTTAACTTTACTTTTGAAACCAAAAAATGGATAACCCTATATATTACACTCTACTAACAAATACCTAACAAAAAAAAAACTAACTAAAAAAAACAAAACAAACGAAAAAAGTTCAAAACTGACCTCACCTAGTTTTACGTGCCGCAGTCACCAGGTCCCAAATTGAAAACAGAAAATCTCTCACTCACCTGCTAATACTCGCGGGATTTTGAGATATCGTAACGCTCGAGTGATTAACATTTTAAACCCAGCAAAAAACAAAACTACTAGATATTTTATATAATATTAACAACTATTTAAAATAGTACAGCATTAACTATTGTTTAAGACCGACGGAAAAAAAAACGAGAAAACAACACCCTGAAATTATTATTAAAGTCATCCAAGAACGCTCGTCATTCATTTCTTTTCCTCTCCCTTTGTTGTATCTCTCCCTAACCACACTCTTTTTTTTAGCTCGCAAAAAAATTCAAGGTAAAATTGACCACTTTGTGTTAGGAAAAAGGCGAGTTTTACATATAATTTTGCTTTATTATTTAAATTTGGCTAAAACAGTCAGTCAACGATATTGGCGGCAAAAATACTCATCTATGAACTTTAGTTAAACAAATTTAAAGGCGTTCAGTTAAGTGAGTGACTTAGTGCGAACCAAAGAGACCGGGCAAAAAGTAAGCTGAAATAGTTGTTGCTGAAGGAAGGAGCTGCTCTAATATGATGGTTATGACCTCACTATTGCCACACAAATTTCGTGGGAAACTGAAATGTTGTCGCTATTAACGCACAGAATGTACAATTTATACAATGTTCCCCCAAAGACAACATTAGTTTCAATTAATTTCGTTTCAGATGAGCAACGGTGGGATTATTTCTTATTGGGAAGGGGCAATTAATAGAATAATTTTATTATAGTATTAAATTTTAAGTTCAAGCTAAAATAAATTCTACTAAGATAAGCTAAAATTTAATTTGCTCTCAGATTTTTCAGTTTAAGTTTCTTAGAGTAAAAAATTTTCTTTAATAATCAATACATTTTGTACAAAATATTAACCATAGTTAGGTAGGTACTATTAACTAATACATAATTTTGGGATAAAAAACTTAATGTAGACAAGCTCCTCCCAGTATTGACCTGTTTGATTCATAAAATACAATAAAGTGTTCTATCTCTATGGTGAAATATTAAATAGAAAGAATTCTCCTATTTTAAACTTTTTATTGTAGAAAACTCACCGTAGGAAAAAAATATTAAAAAACCAATTCCACACAAACATTTATTAAAGAAAAGTCACATTTTTTACGGCAATTTTATGAAATTATTTATAATTTACTGTACTTTTTTCCAAAGCATGTTATTTAAAAAACTGAACTCTCATATAGAAATCAATTTTTACATCTTATCTGGAAGAGTGCAACTTTTATTTGTAAGGGCAGATCATTTTTCTAAATGAAAAATACACTTTTCGTACGTGTTAATGTATAAACTAATGAACTTTTATGAACTTTAATGAACTTTTTATGTAAAGTAGTCTAATTCCTATGACCAATTTGGTAGAAAAAAAGCTTTTTTCTCAGCTTTCTAGTAGTCACCTTTCACCCGATGAATTTGTGACCTTGCGATGAAGAAATAAGTTGAGAGTTAGTACTCAATCTGCAGTAGCTCGCGAAACATTCATTCTGAGCATTTCTTTCTTCTTAGAAATGTAGGCTTTTCTTACAAAAAAATTAATTTTTCTTCCAGAAATGTTGACCTTTCTTGCAGAAGAATTGACTTTTCTTGTAGAAAAGTCGATTTTTATTGCAGAAGAATAGACTTCTTTATGGAAAAGTTGAGTTTTCTTATAGAATAATTTTTTTTTTTTTTTGTTTTCACAGAAAAATATATTTTTCGTATGGAAAAACAGAGCTCTTGCATAGTATTAGTCTTTCATATAGAGAAGCAGATTTTTTAATGGAAAAGTATACTTTACGAACGGAAAACAAGTTTTCTTTTTGCATGGGAAAGACCTCGTTAGGTATGTAAAAGTACAATTTTCGTTTAGTGAATTATGTATTTCGCATGGGAAAAATACACTATGAAAGGTATGAAAGTAGTATTATTATGTAGAGAACACATATTTTTCTAAACAAAAAATAAGATTTTCATATGACATCATACACTTTCCATGGAGAAAAGTACTTCTTTCAGTTAGAGAATTACGCTTTTCTTGTAGAAAAATACACTTTTTCTGTAAAAACTACACTTTTTACATAAAAAGGCACACTTTTCATATGTAGAAAAATATACTTTTCACATATAGAAATACACATTTCACACATTAAAAAATACTCTATTCGTATATACTTTATAAAGAAATATATATGTATATGTATATATAGAAAAGCATATTTTTGATATGTAACAGAGAACACTTTCTACATGTTACAAAGAAAACTTGTTGTATAGAAAAGTACCTTTTTTAATATAGAAAACCAAGTTTTTTAGAAAAGAACACTTTTGTGCAAAAAATCACACTTTTCATATACAGACGTACAATTTTCATATAGAAATTTACACTTTTAATGCATTGAAAAAAATATTTCATAAAGATAATAACATTTACAAAGAGATATACAGGGTGGCGCATAAGTAACGTTAAGATTTGATCAGTAAATACATTTTTTGTTTATGTCTTTTTTTCGTCTCTTTACAGAATTAACTAAATAATACTTGGGAAATTTATGATGGAAAAGCTCAGCACAGAACAAAGAACCAAAGTTGTTCAATTTTACGTTGAAAGTCAGCATTCGATAATTCAGATCATATCAAAATTTCTTTCATATTCGGAATGCTCCTAGCGCTCCAACATTACCGATTGGTTCAGCGTTTTGGGCAACAAAGGGGCTGTCTGTGATCTTCCGCGTGTTGGAAGACCTCGTGCAGTTCGAAATGAAGTGACCATTGCTCGAGTGCAAGCAAGTATTGAGAAAAAGCCCGAAACTTCTTCTCAGAAGTTAGAGATATTTAGACGGTCTGTGCAAAGAATTTTACATATGTTAAATCTTTCCCCATATAAGGTGCAATTGGTTCGCGGCTTAAAACCAAATGATGTATAAGGACGCATTCAATATAGTCGCCGTTAACGTTACTTATGCGCCACCCTTTAGAAACATACATGTTTCTTGTAGGCAAAACAATTTCTATACAAAATAAAACATTTCTAACACAGAATATAACCTAATTTATAGATAAATGCAGACTTTTCACAATGTGTGCGTTTTTTACTTCATGCTGAAAAGCAAATTTTATATAAAGAAAAGCATATTTGTTATATAGAATGATACCCTCCAATTTATAAATGAATTATTCATACACAAAGACAGAGTTTTCGTATAGAAATGAAAATTATTTTTTATAGAAATATAAATATTTATGCAGAATGAAGACTATAGAAAATTTAGCATTTCATTCAGCAAAGCAAGCTTTTTTATACAGAAAAAGTACAATTTCCGTACAGAAACATATAATTTCCACACAGAAATTACATTGTGCATACAAAATAAATTTTTTCTAAATACATAAAATTGTACTCTTCACATAAAATAATGCATAAAAGTAAACCGTTCATAAATAATCACTATATTAATAAAAAAAAATACACTCCATACCTTATACATATGAGCACAATACAATATTTATCTACGAGACCATATTGAAATATACATACATTTTCATATAGAAAAATAATCATTTTATGTAGCAAAGTAAGGTGTCCATACAAAATAGTAGACTTTTTATCAGAAAAAAAGATTTGATTCAGAGGGGGAAACTTTTCATTTAACTATCTAAAGAAAAAGCTAATGTTTTGTTATAGAAAGATAAGCATAACATATAGAAAAGTAATTATTACATACAGAAAAACAGATATTTCGTATAGAAAAATAAACTTTTTATAGAAAAAACTAAACTTTTCATATAAAAATAGTAAATATTTCATAAAAAATATGCTAAAAAGTTAACTTTTGTTATAGAAAATTAGTAATTACAATTAGAAAAGAAAATATTTCATATAGAAAACTAAACTATTTATAGAAACAACTAAACATTTCATAAAAAAATATAATTTTTTGTTATACAAAATTTATTATTACGTATAGAAAAAAAATATTTCATATAAAAAAGTAACCTTTTATAGAAAAAACTAAACTTTTCAAATAAAATAAGCAAATATTTCATAAAAAATACCGTAAAAAGTACATTTCTGTTGTAGAAAAGCTAAAATTTCACTAGAAAATTAATTATTATTCATAATTATTCATAAATGTATAGGTAGAAAACTAAACTATTTATAGAAATAACTAAACCTTTCATATAAAAAAGTAAATATTTCATAAAAAAAAGGTAAAAAGTAAACTCTCGTTATAGAAAAGTAAACATTTCATATAGAAAATTAATTATTACATATAAAAAAGAAAATGTTTGAAACGGAAAACTAAACTATTTATAGAAAAAACTAAACTTTTCATATAAAAAAGCAAACTTTTCATAAAAAAAATATTATAAAAAGTAGTTTTTTGTTATAGAAAATTAATTATTACATATAGAAAAGGAAATATTTCAAATAAAAAAGTAAACTTTCATAAAAAAACTAAACTTTTAAATAAAAAAAAAGAAACATTTTATAAAATATATAGTAAAAAGTAAATTTTTGTTGTAGAAAAGAAAATATTTCATATAGAAAAGTAAACTTTTTATAGAAAAAACGACACTATTCGTCTAAAACAAGTAAACATTTCATAAAAATATTGTTAAAAGTAAACTTTTGTTATAGAGAAGCAGTGATTTCACATAGAAAATTAATTATTACATATAGAAAAGAAAATATTTCGCATAGAAAAGTAAACTATTTATAAAAAAAACTACATTTTTCATATAAAAAAGTGAACATTTCACAAAAAATCGTTCGTTTGTGGTTGGCCATTATATGGTCATCATATTACGCATTTAAATTTCAAAGAAAAGTGGATTTTTTTAATGAGCTATCCAAAAAATCACATGTGATTTATGTTCATAAAATGATTATTCTCCTTAAAGTTTGAAAGCCTATAAAAACAAATGGACTTTGGACCATTTTATTATGAAGAATTTCGCTTTAAAATTGATTTGTGACTTAGCCTGCCTGCACACCAAACAAATTTTCACAAAAATTTTGGTTTCAATCAAAAAACACATGTCTTTTTACATAAAGCATAACCGACTGATAAAGATTTGGAGTGAATGCTATGTAGAAATACTTCTAATAAGGAATCCTTACATATGATGATTCGACTGAACATAGTTTTTCTCTTTAATTGTTAACTACTTGTCAACTTTCTCTCCTTGAACTAAGTTCATTCAAAAGGATTGCGTCAAGTTCTATGCTACTACTTAAAAGAGACATAAAATTAGAACGAACGTTCTTGTATCTCATGTGAAAAGTCTAATTATCCCTATTAAATACTTCAAAGTGATACTTGAAGGGTGCTCAAGTTGTTCCTTTGATATGATCGTAAAATAGAGAACATCAAAAAACAACAAAACAAAATGCTCGCATAAATTCGAATAAATGTCATATCAAAAAGAGACAAAACAGACCAACAGCAAAGGGTATTATTTCAGGGAATTACAGAGGAGGGAGAGAGAAGGAAAGGTAAAAACTTTAAAAATCAATAAAATATCATATCGTGATGAAGACACTCAAACACGCTCAAAGTTATTGCCCGCATATGCGTCGTTATAAAAATGCTAGAATTCGAAAAATTTATCATGGCGCGAGACATTAGAATACACGTTGCACCTGTTCATTTTGGTATTCAAACCATTTCACTTACCTCTCGTAATATCGATATAGGGTTATCCATTTTTCGGTTTCAAAAGTGAAGTTAGATAAAACACAATGAAACTTTTATTTCATTATAATGCTTGAAATTAAATTACCGCTTTTGGATTGGTTGCAGCAGTGTATCCTTTTAAGGTACTTTTCGACCATTTTTTCATACATTTCGGGCGGTATCTGGGCGATAACTTAACGAATGTTGGTTTTCAAATGCTCTAACATTTGGGAATTATTCGCGTAAACACGGTCTTTGGTGTAGCCCGGTAAAGAAAATCTGACGGCGCTGAAACGCATGATCGTGATGGCCAATTGACGTCGCCAAAACGTGAAATTACGCTTTCTGAAAACTTCTCATGCAATAAAGCCAACATCGGTCGTGCTGTGTGGCTCGTGATACAGTCTTGTTGAAACCAAATATCCTCTAATTCTGACTCCTCAATTGAGGGCCAAAAAAGTCCATTATCATATGGCCATAGCGCTTTGAATTTAAATTCACATTATCTGCTCCAGTTTCACTAAGAGAAGCGATATTTTCGGCAAAGCGTATATTGCGATGATGCCTAAGGCCGATCACATCTGTAACGCTTCTACTCTCTAAAAATTTCTTTATAATCTTGCCAATTCCTTGCACAGTAGGTCGATTATGACGATCAAAATCACCCGTAATGCATGAAAAGTGCCCACTTTGGAATCATCACTTTTGTGGTAAGTTTTATCTATTTTTACATGTTTTTCGATTGTTAAATGATCCATATTCGTAAATAAATAACATTTCCGATGACGGGTATTTAACAGCTGACAGCCTTGCCAGGCATCGCGGTTTTAAAACCACTAAATGGATAACCTTGTATATGCTTGTGTTTTTCTGCGTAATAGAGTTAGTACGTGAGTTTTCATTTTTGGCCATTTTGGGCCGAATAAAATTTATTTACATGGTTAGAATGAATGTGGCCATAAATTCCACACGCACTCCACTCATAGCTCTACGTGACAAAATTCGAACTTACAGCGACAAAAAGTGGTAAGAACTTTTTTCAACAGTTGAACTGTATAAGTACAGCTATGGGAAATAGTAATTATTCTAATTGCACTAACTTTAACAACCAGCAGCAACGCCGAGCGACCGGTCGACCGGTGAAGAGAATGTCAATTGTGATGATGACGATGACGGCAATGATAATGGCGGCGATAGTAGTGATGGTGGTGGCGTTGCCGTTGATGCCAGTGGTGACAATGGAATATGATGGTTACTTTTGGGTATTCTACGTTCTCACACGCCTACAAGAGAAACTGTAATCGTCTCAGTCAGATGTTTCCCTATGCAATTGTTGAGCACTCCGTTTATCAGCTTATCTATTTATATTGCATGTGCCAATTTGAGTTTCAATCATGTAAATGGCTGTAGTGCCATTCATGTCTGTATAATGGTGCGATTCTTTCAGATAAGATTTGTAAATAAAAAAAAAAAAACTGATAATGAATCACTACCAATGGGAGAAAATATGATAACGGAAATCATCATATAATAGTGGGAATCTAACTAATTAAACGATGTAGGCGTTAGAACAAGAAAGAAAGACACAGACAAGTGCTTATTATAATTCACGGATGGACAGGTAAAAACTTCCCTTATCCAACGACTTTATACGTACGAGTATATACATTTATAAAACAAAATTGTCTCTCCGATGTTAACATAGGGTTATCCATTTGGTGAATTCAAAACCGCCGGTCTGAAGAAGAAGAACGCGTAAAAATAGTTAAAACTTACTGCAAAAGTGGTGATTCAAATATGGGCTTTCAATCGAACAAAATTGCCTTTAGCGGTGAAGCTCATTTCTCACTCGATGGTTATGTCAACAAGCAAAGTGGTCGCATATGGGACTTGGAGAACACAGAAGTGATTGTGGAAAAGCCATTGCAGCCAGAAAAAGTGACTGTTTGGTGTGCATTATAGTCTAGAGGAGTCATTTTGCCGTATTATTTCGAGAATGACGTTGGAGGATCCACTGATGCAACCAATCCAGAGGCGGTCATTTAAATGACATTGCATTACGTACATAATGATAAGGTCCAAGCATTATAATGGAATAAAAGTTTCATCGAAATAAATAATAGCTTTATGTATGTTTTATTTAACTTTTTTGAAATCCTCTATTTATTTATCGGTTTCAAATCTATCCAAAAGTTACTAAAAACATAACGGCTTGCGTTGGAATAACTCCAATGCCCCTACTTTAGTCAAAAATAAGGGACCAATGGAGCTACGTATCCCAATTTGAGGACTGAATAGTAATTCAGATCTCTCCAATAAGCCACATAATTTGCCATAAAGGAACATCCTATAGAAAGTTAAAACAAATCCTGATTTTGTTAAAAGATATTCCATATTAAAAACGTCTAGCAAAATTTAATCAACATCCTAAAATGAGGATTTTTACAAAAAACAAAACTTTTCCCTCCTTAAGGATCAAGTTTTGGGTAAATCTTTAGGCATTGGATATGACTAAGAAAGGTAAACAGTAAAAAGATAACACCATTAGATTAATTTTTATGGCTATATATGTATAGGGTGACACACCGATCGTACTACAAACACAATATCCATGTCAATGAAGACAGTTATTTAAAGATGCTAAAGGAGTTCATTAACCCTGAACTGCGTCGAAGACGTATCCATTTCAACAGCATTTGGTCCCAGCGAGAAGGAACAACTGCACACATAGCCAAACCGGTTATGACGGAACTGCCACGAAAATTCCCTAATAAATGAATGCCCAAAAGCTCCACTTTCGGCTAGCCCCCAAAGTCACCTGACCTAACTGCACCAGAATTTGTTTATGGGCTTATGCCAATCAAGAGGTGTACAAAACGAAACCAAGGAATTTGACTGAATTAAAGCAGGTCATTAAAACAATAATTGAAGCGATCCTGACTCCAAAACTTCAGGCCGCAATATAATAATGTAATGTAATGTAATATAATAATTCTCTGATCAGGTGTCGCATTAGCAATAATGAGCATGGAGGTCTTTGACGGTCTATCATCTTCAAAACCAATTAGTTATATAAAATACAATTAAATTTTCTATACAATAAAATAAATAATTATAAATGAAATACATTGATTAAAAAAAATTATTTGAATTTCTTATTGTAGCACAATTGGTGCGCCACTCTGTAGCAAAGAAAATGTAAATCGAATGATATTAATGTTACATTAATTGAAATCACTTGAGCGCCACCTATCGACCAATAATTGCACTGTATTAGAAAACATTTTCCAAACGAAAATATGCTGTTGTAATGACTAAATCCAATAAAGAGCGAAGAAAAGAACAAATCTTTAAAATCTCACCCAATATCTTTGAATTTATCTATACTTAATTCACAGTATTTCAGCATATCTCAACATTTTTAAAAGTGCATAGAATACTTTACAACCAATATTCAAATTTTGGTGTTTTCCATATCGCTCCTTTTAATATTTTTCTAATTTCTTCACGAGTGTATGGAATGTCATGGGTCCAATATTCATTCCCGTATTTTCTCTTACCGTCTCTGGGAAAACTATTATTCAATATTCAATTTTGAATAAATGAATAAAGGAATCAAGCAGTAACGAATTAAAAGCGTTCAATTTACTTCTAAGCAAGTCCCCACCTGCTGCTCGAATACCCTAACCAAGCGAACAGGAGTCATATCATTGGAGTTTACTTCAAGCATTTTTTGGGTAATTCATGATATATGATTCAATTTCATTGATAGGTTCAAGGTGTGTCATTAACCACGAAAGGTTTAGGCAAATGACGCACAAATCCACATGTGTCTAAACTCCCTCTCCCTCTATATCCCTCTCTCTCTCTCTCTCTCTGTGACTATTTGGACTATTTTGTGGCATGATAAAGATGGCTTTTGTTCATTCGCGTTGGAAATATTTTATTCATAAATACGTCGTAATACTGGGTAAATACAAATAACCTTCAGTGAGGTTATGGAAGTTTCTATCTACCCATTAGTGCTTTAAGGAAAACCGCTGACATTTTCGATATTACATTAGAGGCCATAAAACTAGAAACTATCAAATGGTAATTTATATGTCAAAGGTGATAAATATCTCAATTTTGTGTATTGGGAAAGGTAACTGAACTAAGGCAATTCAATTTGCGTTGTATGGTTATTTGCTTATTTGCTGTTGATAAATGTCCCCCATGAAGACGATATTATTTCATGGTTCAAGTTTAGGGACTGCTAAAGTCCTTGGTAGAAGGATAGTAAAATTAAATTCTTTCTGGCCAGACAATTTTGTCTAACAATATTTCATGCCCGGTAATATTTTTTTACGAAGAACATAACTTACTCCTTCTGAGGTCAGCAATAGACATTCTGACATAAAAAAAGTGCCAAGAATTGATCATTTTAAAAGGCTACTTAAAGGGATTATTAAAATTGCCTTTGTCGTTGAGTTGGCACAACTGTGTTCTATATTGATGCGGAGTTTGAGCGCCATCTGCCTTTCAGATTGTTTACAGCACACGATTTCGTTAGTTCATCTCAACTCTGTTTTTTCTCCCAATTTTTAAAATGAATGAATACGAGTTGTGTTCAATAAAAATTTTCAAATTTCGCGAGCTACAAATATCGAACAAGGAATTTTTCTCAAATTTTATAATGCAAATAAAATTTCGTGCGTGAATCGCTGAAAATGTTACCCAAAGTTTATGGAGAATCAACTTTACCAAAATAAAGTGCATACGAGCGGTACAGTGTATTAAAAAGCGTTGCAGATAAGGTGGAAGATTTGGCTAGCTCTGTTCGGCAATCAACGTCTTCAGCTAAAGTTACCGTCATTATTGTGAAGGAAATTCTGACTGAAAATGGTTATTTCAATTTCAAAAAGAGAGCCGGTGAAGTTTCTGTGTCTCACAATTCAATTCTAGTCATTTTGCATGACGGTTTGGGTATGAAACGTGTTGCAGTTCGACTAGTTACAAAAGACCTGAAAGTTCTTCAAAAACTCAAACGTGTAAAAGCAGAAGACATAGTAAAACGAATTCATTGCAAAACCCACATTAAAAAAAATGCATTATAATTGATGATGAGACATGTTTACGAGTCTGATATACAAAGCTTGAGAATGGCGCTTTCCAATTGAAACGGTATTGGAAAAACTACCACAAAATCGATCAAAGGTCAAGATGACGTTGGGTGTCTTCTTCGATTATCGCGGTGCTGTATATTCGGAAATCTTCCAAGAAAGTCAGACGGTAAATAAAGAATATTATCTAGCCGTTTTGAAGCATTTGAGGGGGCAAATTAGTAGAAAAAAAGACAGATTTGTGGAAAGGAAACTCATGGATTTTGCAGTCCGACAGCGCATCATCTCATAAGACTAATTTTACGGACAGATTTGTGGCCAAAAACGCAAAAGATATAATCGGGCAACTATCGTATTCGCCTGATATGGCTCCGGTTGACTTTTTTTCTCTTTTCAAAACTCAACTTATAATATCGAGAAAAATAGCCTGAACCGAATTTTCTTCCAAACTTCATTTGCATAAAGGTTGCTGCCAATTTCGACCTCACATTCATAAAACGCAATATAACTGATGATTTGCGAATTTGGCTCGCAAACTAGTCAACAAGTTTCGAAATGGCGCCTTCCTATTGACCGGAACCGAAAAAAATAAAACACATCGATCAAAAGTCTAGGTAATGTTCAATGTTTTCTTCGTTTATCGCAATGTTATGCACTCGAAATTCTTTCCAGATTGTCCGACGGTAAATGAAGAATACTAGCTAAATGTTATGGGACGTTTGGGACAGCAAATTCTTCGGTTTTTCACCACAATAACGCACCACCCCACTAGGCTACCATTGTGAACGAAATTCTGATCGAAAACGCCACAAATGTCATTACACAATCGCCGCATTCTCCTGATATGCCTCCAGGTAAACTCATTTAACACTCAAATTAGCACTTGGAGGCACCCGTTTTCAGTCTATAGAATACGTAAAAAGGAGCACGCGGGGAGCACTGGAAAAGGGACTACTTTGGGGGCGATAATAAATAGATTTTAATAAATATACTTTAATAAATATTTTTTATTTTATTGACCAATTCCCGGTACTTTTTTGACTGCATGTATAAATGAAATATGGTAAGATATTTTCTATGAATTTCCTCAAAGGTACACGAATCATTGGAATGCCGGAAACCAAAGACCTGACGGAGATGTTGAATATCTAACATATTGTCTCGGGTGTTAGGTAATATCATCGCCCTGTTGGGGGAAAAGTTCAAGGTTGTTATGCATAAAATACAAGAAAAAAAGAAAACGTTCCTTCCCTGAAGACTCTGACAGTTAGTCTGTTAGTTTGTTTACTTAGAAATGACAGTAAAACAAATTTGTGTGAGCAGTTACACATGTTCAAATACCACTCTAGTTCTTGTTGAAAAAAAAAAAAACAAAAATGCCAACAAAACAAAACAAATGTATATGTATAAAAGAACTCTTGAAAATGTACAACAAAAAAAAAAAAGCTTTTTCGATAAATAACAACTTCTGCAATAAGATTCTACTAAAAGAAAACAAAAACTAAACTAGAGTAGTTAAATTTCACCTAACGTTGTAATTGGGCTGTGGTGAAATATTAACAACTTCACTCAACCACCGTCTCTAAGTCATATACAGCCCTTACCCATCCCCTTTAAAAAGTCAACAATGGAGCGACGCCCACTTAGGCAACTAGAAAGTGCATTTAGTACACGATTGCACAGCCAAATGACAATCGTGTCAGAAAAATCGATAATAATATTTGTAAGCGTAAATGCAATATAATTTATCTATTCAATTACATACAACGTACGATGCGTTGCTAATAAAAACAGTCCACAAAAGTTGAAAAAGGCTGAAAGTCTACCTCTTGCCCGCCAGCGCAGAACAATGGTTTTGTTACTACATGTAGCACATTTGCAGACCTCCAATTGTCGTCTTATTATATGACTAATGTGCTATTTCCCCCTGAGTCCGTAATTTATGAAATCTTAATATACCTGTAGGGAAGTCAAACCCAAGTGGGATTTGTCACACAACAGAAACGAATTGTGGGAAATGCCCATCATGATTTTTAGATTATGCATATATCTAATCAATCAATTATTGCACTTGTTAGGAAAGGTAAAATTAGAGTGTTAATTGAATTTAAAAATCGTATGAATCATAGATGTTGCTGCCTCCAGTCTTTAAAGAGAACAGTCTATACAAGATTTTCTGGAAAATTGTCAGTTTACGCGCCGATTTTTGTTTCATAACTTCAATTAATTCAATCGAATTGGCGCTCCCGAGCGGCAATTTTAGATTTGGAGGAATCTGATTAATACTGTAACTGTTAAGGCATATTTATTGAGTTTTTTAACTGAAAAGTCTGTCACTCTCCTAGCTCGGTGAACCGGCACATTATCGTCATGAATATTCCAAGAAATATTCGTTCAAAAATCAGACGCCTTAACAATATTCTGTATAGACCATTTAACACTCTCCAATAAATTCGTGGAGCACCAAACTACGGATATCGAAGAAAACAATGAACATTACCTACGATATACTTTTGGGCGATTTTGGCGTGGTTTTTTACAACAATTTTCTTTCCCATATATTTCATTCCAAACCTAAACTTCACCTTAGGACTTTACAGATGGCTTTAGAGAAGTCAAAAAAATGCCCTGTTTGATCTCCTCAGGAGTCTAAAGATTATCAGCAAGAAAACTATCTTACGATACAATAGACTTAACATCTGCCAATCAAACGAGTCCAAATAATACTGGATATGTGGTGGTCAACATGCAGGGATTGTTTTTTGTTTGATTTGTTTTTCAAAATAGTTCAATTAATGAGCGATAGGCGCACGCGGGTTATTGCAATAGATATGATTTATAAATGATATGATTTATAATGCTATAACCAAAACATAACGTAAGCTAAATGAAACAAAACAGATTCTGTTAATACCAATAATGAGAGGAGTCGAATGATTGTATGCCAATCGCCTCAATAAAATAAATAATAATTAGTTCTGAAATAATTAGTTGTATTGTTAATGGTAAAACATCTTTGTTTTTCCCTCTAGTTCATACAAATTTTGCATTACTTTGCAGGCCAACCATTCGCCTTTTACACGGGTTAAACCTCTCTCTACTCATTTGGCAGGTGGGCCATATTGCTTCAAAGTGCTGTCATGATCCGCGGAATATGAAGCGAGCAATCAACGGGTCTATTAAAATCTTCTCAAACTGACACTCAGAATCATGAATAAATGACAGTGCTACTCAGGGAAAGAAAGATGGATGGTCGTTGTAAAGGCGGCTCAAATCTTTCCACCTTAGCAACGTGCCCTTTCATTGACCTACCTTTAATGACAAGCTATGTGCCCACACAAGCTGAGTTTTCACTGCTTTGTAGCATTAACATCAGTTATTTAAAAGATTCTCTCCTAAGCTAGGAAAATTTCTTCCCAATTAAGAAAGAGTTTAGTTCAGAGCCTCCTCCTTCTTAGTCATTTCTGACAAGGAAAGGAGTAAAATGCGAAATGAATTTGTCAACGGCAATAAGTCATTGCTTCGAGTCCATTCGAAAAAAAGCAGGACGGAAGTATTCAAAATCCTCTAAGGATGGGTGGAACAAATTCCTTGTTAAAGGATAACTAACAAAGGAAGGGAGCAAAGTGTACATATAGAATAGATGTTATTGACGCTAACATGCTAGGCTGCACCGAAAGGCAAAACAGAAATACACAAAACCCTTTACGATACCTCCGAAGGTAGACGGACTATAGGTACCTATATATGTCTTTTAAAAGGATGACTATATCACAGAAAGCTTTAGCGCGAAAGCAGAAGAAGTAATACTATTTCTATCGGAAGAACACAAGTTTTATAAGACAAGTTAAATGTTTTTCATAAGAGGGAAACATAAATGCATACCGGTATTTTAGAAGGGAATACGTTGGGAAAGCTTGCCTCCAAGAGAGACAAATAGAAGTACGCAAACAACTTCGAAATTGCTTTCCACAGAAAGACCAAAAAAAGAGATGCCTTCTGTAAGAGGAAGACAGGAAAGCATGCCAGTATTTTTGAAGGAAATACCTTGGAGAAAGCCTGCACCCAAGAGGCCATATGAACCCTTCTCATTTTACTTTCCCCAGAAGTATCTTCTGGACGTTAGATGAATGGATGTCAGAAAAAAAAGCAGTAGGAATACGTATCATGTCTGCATAAATAACGCAAGGCGAAAGTAATCAAACGCGTGTAGATGCCTTCTTAATAAAAAAAAGCATTGGATCTTTCGATAGAAAGTAAAAATTCATTCCTTATTGAAAAAGGGTTGTTTGAAGAATGCAAGAATTTATACTTAACCTACTTCCCGGTTGCTTCAAGAAGAGAAGATGAATGCTCACAAACATTTCCACACTATGATCAAGAGAAAGTCCTAATAAATTTGTTTTTAAATAAGTTATCTTATTGGATTTTAAGAGCCCAACAGAGAGGCTCATTTCAGGAGCGATGATGTGAGTTCTGAGTTGCACATAGATTTTGCCTTTTTGAGGAGAAAACGAAAGGAGGTACATCGAACTTGAATCGCGGTACCTCCGTATTGGAGAATTAGTGCTCGAGTATATCTGGCAGTAAAGTTGCCTCGCATCCCATAAATAGAATATGGAAGAGGGCTCATGGTGAGCTTATAAGCATCCTATTTTTAGAACTTCTGAAGAGGGCCCACTGGTTAGTGATGACCCTGAATGTGCTTTTATTGGACATAACGATTAATGTTCAAGGCGTTTATCTACGCATCGACATGACCGGCACTCAAAGAGGGAATTCATGATCATAAGAACGAAAGTCGAGTATTCCAAACATTGTGTCACGATCGCCCACAAGAAGGAAATAATAAGAGTCTGAAAACATAACTGTTTTCAAAAGCAAACATAGGAGTTTTAAGAAATGTCGCCTTTCGAAAATGGAAACGGATAGGCCATCAAAAGATCCGTTGTATTATATAGTGTTCTCGACTTTTCTCGCAAGAACCATTGTGACACGGCCAGTTACAACAGGACTACTTTGAAAAACGAATTAGGGAGTTCTGAGGAAAACTGCTCATACGTACATCCACTGAGTGTTGTTTGTTTTCATAATGACCACGTTAATGTTAATTCTGTAGTGCATAAAAAATTAACTGTGGGGTCAGAAGACATATATACTTCATCTTTTGAAAGAGAAAACAAGTTAACCATTAAATGATCCGTCGTGGTAAGGTCGTGGTAAATCGATTTTAGAATGTTTGTGCTCTCTTCTCTTGCGAGAAGTAAACTATCTTTGGGCAATCGTAAGTGATGTTCCAATAATGAGTAGAATGATTTTCTAAATTAAAAATATTCTAGTTCTCTCCATCTCTGTAGCAAACTATTAAATGTTTTGTACTATTTTTTGAGTACTGGTTAGACTGAAGCTAATTTTGATCAGTACAGCCAAAATTGTACATAATTTCAATTGTTGTTCCAAAATTCCAAAATTGTTTTTAAATATCATCATACGAGTAAATAATTAGCGTCATTGTGCTCAATTATTTTCAACCATCCAATGGAGTTCATAATCTTTCGCAAGAAGCCATCAAAGAGATCTCCTGTAGCTATACAAATGAATGACCCATGAAAGGTTTCTCTACGAAGTTCCCATCTTTCATTCTGGAACAATTTGATATGCTTCAGTTTTATTCTAAACCCTTGTAGAGTATTTCATGTCATGGGAACTTAATGTTAAGGTTCAAAAAGGTCGTAAATAGCAACTTAAAGTTCAATGAAACTTTTACAAATGTAAAGAGAGAGAAAAAAGGAAAACAAAACTTACCTCAATTTTAATTGAATTTTCTTCGATCAGTTTCTCATGCTGCTTCACCAACTCTTCGTTCTTCTCCAGTAGTGCCTTGCCTAATTCAGCCGCCAGCAAGATATCCGATTCTTTTTGCTGCAACTGGGCCCAGACATCGGTTTCCGGATTGCGTTCAATTGAGGTGGTTCGTGCCTCCATGGCTTCGATGTATGGCTCTAAATCAATCGGGAAGGCAATCGATGAGTTATGGAGAGGATTGAAATTGTAGTTCTGATGTTGTTGAAGATGATGATGATTGGAATGGGAATGAAGATTGCGATGATGCGATGAAGATGGTTCATCGATGTTGTGTGATAGCGATAAGCCGGCTGATGTCGATGACGACGATAATGATGTAGACGATGTTAAAGATGATGATGATGTTGTATTAAATGCAGTTTTGTTTGTGTTATTGTTGCTGTTTAATTTATTTGTATGCATTGTTTTTTCTGCTGTTTCCCGTCAATCAATCGATCAAACAATTGTTAAATAAATCGTCAGATGCCGGCGATGAATCAGAGTGTTTAGTTAGTTCGATAGTTAAGCAAAAGCTGCCATTTAAAGTTTACTTTTAAAGCTTCCTTATTTTCGTTATTGTAGTTAATTATTTGGCAATGGATGGTGGTTCTTTGCTTTTGATTTTATTTAAATTTACAAAATATGATGGCGAAAGTTGAAGATAATGATGATGATATCTGTGATGCTGATGATGATGAATTCAACAAGCAGCGGCCATTTATTTTGTAATCAAACATAGTTCCGTTGATTCAACGTCTACATGGAGTTATCGATTAATTACGCTATGAAATGTCTTATGGTTCAGTTGCATAGAATAGCAGTAGATTTAGTAGGAGTAGTAGTAGTAGTGGTAGCTGCAGCCGTTACAATAACAGTAGTAGCTTATTTGGTAGTCACAACACACAATTAGCGCATAATTTATGTTTGTTATCTTCTGTACAAATCTTAGGTTTTCAGATTAGCTATAGTATCGCTCCGTGAGTTGCTCATCATGTCTGATGGGATGAGGACATACTAGTTCTCTAGATCTTTCTCACTCTCTCTCCTAAATTTCTTGTTGGAGATTTTACGATTTGATTTCCAGCCTATGTACAACAAAGAAGTGAAAAAATCGTTATCAGATTTTTTATGCGTTAGTGTAAAAAAAGCGTTATACAAAACTACTATTTAAAGCAATCTTAAGCCTAAGATGAATAGTGAAAATTTGACATCTCAGCTCTAACTATTATAGGAAAATCATTTAGAATTTTGAAAATTTTGTAATGCTAATTACGGTATTAAACGGATGCTTTAACTCGCCATGATCGTATGAAATCTCCACACAAGAGAGATTTCATCGTTGCATTCATTCAAAATGATTTTCCGTTGCAACACAACGACCGTAACTGGACCGTATGTATATAAAAACGCTTGTAATGCTTTCAAATATTTACAGGGAAGGATTTAACACAGATGTTAAAACATTGAGGTACGTGTCACCATATAAGACAATATTTAAAAACCCATAATAAGCATCTTTGTCGAAATACAACATGGAAGGAAAGTGTTAAATGATCAACACAAATTTGACAAAATTACTAGTTTATGATCAAATAAAAAAATTTTTAACAATTATGAATCTAAAAAAGAAAAAAGTTACAAAGCTACAACATCAAACAAAATATTTATATGAACAAAGGATACGAACTAATATTCTATCAATCTTGTTACGCCTTCCCCAGATAAAAGATAGTTCTCATAAGCACTCTGGAGCCAGAAGGAAGATTGCAAGCCTTAGAATGATATAATAAGCCCACAAAGATTCGATAAAATTGAAACGATATTTACGGATATATTGTGATTTAAACGAGACCAACTCCAAGCATAACTTTGTATCGCACTTCCGTCTGTTAAATTCAACTTTAATCGATTAAATTGAACATCGACCTATTATATAGAAATAGGATTTGTTGAGTACAACTTGAATTGATTGAACCTGATTTCGATAGGATAAACCAGAGTTCAAAACAAATTCTATTTTTAGACTCACCCAATGTTACCTCTAATTTAAGCACGATTTTGAACGTCACAGTTTGAGAAACATTCACAAGACTTGTCGATTATTCGGCTACCCACAGTGTTTGTCAGACATATCGAGATACACAGCATCGCTCAAATAACAACAAATAACTGTATGATGGAACGAATCTGGGATCATACGAATGATAGTCGCGTGCACTAACCATCGCGCCACCGGAGTTCGGCCAATTTCAGCCAGTTGATCCAGATTTATATCGATTATAACGAACTTCGGTCTATCTGTTTATTGCAATTTCGGTTAGTTGAGTCCAACTTTGGTTGGTCAAATTGGGCTAATGTCTGGTAAATTTGACTTCAGTTACTTAAATCCAACTTTGGCCATTTGAATCTAACTTTCGTTGGTTGAACTCAACTTTGGTTGATTGAACTTAATTTCATTCGGTTAATTCGGACTTCGGTCTGGAAAATACAAACTCGATTGGATTGATTACATTTCTGTCCATAGAATCCAAATTCGGTTAGTTAAATACAACTTTGGTGGGTTAAATTAGGTTGCGGTCTGCAGAATGATCATTTGAATCCAAATCCGGTTTGGTGAATCCAAACTCAATTTACTCTAACTTCTGTCTTTTGATCTGGAGAATATAATTATGGTTAGTTGAACACAACTTTGGTTATTTGAATCTAGCTTCGGTTGACCCGACGAATTGAGCCCTACTCTGTTTGAATAAAAAAAAACTTCGAGCTGAGTAATCCAACTTCTGTCTTTTGAACCCACTTTTTGTTAGTCGGACTCCGGTCTAGATAATCTAACATCAGTGAATTTAATCAAACTTTGGTTATTTGAATCTATTGTACTTTCGGTTGATTTGAATGATTGTACGCTACTCCGTTCGATTAAAAAGGACTTCAATCTGAGTAATCCAACTTCTTTGTGTCTTTTGAACCACCCTATTTGGTGGTGGGCCCGAATGAGTCAGTCTCCGGTCTGGATAACCTAACTTCAGTTAGATGAACCCAGCTTTGGTTATTTGAATCTAACTTCGGTTGATTCGACTTATTGTACGCTACTTCGTTCGATTAAAAAGGACTCCTGAATACCTACATCGTCCTTTCTTCTGAACCCCATGATTACGAAAAATAACCACCAAGTTACCGATCATCTCCAAATCGATTCATACGTAAAGTTTCCGATTATCTCACGTCGGTCTATCTCACATCGATATGTCTGACGAACACTTTGATTAATCCACCAATTGACAAGTCTATTAAGGCTTTCTCAAGTAGTAGGTCCCGTTTAGAGAGTTTAAAAATGGGATAAGTGGAAGCTCACTGAATGTGAGAGACTCTCCAATGTCCAATTTATGGGATGCAGGAGTGAACGTCATCAGAAGTTCCCAAGTACACTGAAGTCGGTTTAAGTGTGATTCAATTTATTTCTTTCAAATATAACGCGACCTCTTTTTAGTACATAATGTTAGGGAAAAAACTGGAATGGAAATTTTTGACTTTCCTCGGTTTTCCATTCGTTATGTTATTTTCTATGGGCAAATGTAAATTCACCTATGCCACAATAATGTAACCGAGTGTACACTATTTCAAAGCAACGTAGGGTTGCCTTTTCACTTATACTATGCCACATTAAATTAGAAATGTGCGAAAAATTTCATTTTAATCTGTTCTGAAACAGAATTCACACTTTCCACACTCCAATAGAGCTGTTATGTGAAAAGACATAAATTGAATGAAATCGGATATGACCACAACCAAATTGAAACAAAAACGAGCACATTATTACGTGAGATAATAAAATATTACATATACTAAACTCGCTACAAAAAGTCATATAATTATGAACGAAAGAGCCCAAATTCATATAGGAAAAGAACTGCTCGCGAGGTTGTCAGGGTTGCGTAGCTACCCAAACAAACGAATGCAAAGCAGGGCGGCCTCTAAGCAGAAACTTTCGTTTTTCGCATTTATTAAGCTTATCAAGGATGAAATTGAAGGAACTCGAACATGAAGCAACAAAAACAAATGAGCTTCGTTCCAATGTTTATAACAAAATGTCTCTTTCTTTTTGCCATTAAATTATATTTTGTATATATTTCGAGAACTATTTAATGGTAGCTGGAACGGGGATTTGGGGGGATTGAAAGAAGCAAAAAAAAAACAAATCTACATTAATATTAACATGACATGCAAAGCAGTAACGAATAACTCGAGACGGAAAGAAAGAAAAGCTAAGAAAAAAAGCGCTAAAACCGACTCGACTATGGTGTAATATGATGCGTTTTTCGTTTTGTTGAGTTATTGAGTGAACTAAATAACATTACATTAACTTTTTTTAGGTGAAATTTATACGGGGCACATTTAAGCCGGTTAGGTGGGGGGAATACAAAGTACACAAAAACCCGCAGAAAAACCTTATGAAGTTCGAGTATTAATTTAGAGGGTCACAAGTATGTATAGAGTGACAGCACTCAAACCCGGGAAGTACTATATTAACGGGAAACTTTAAACAGTGGTTTTGGCACAACAGTTTTTTGGCTGCACCGCTGTATTGTTTTCAATACCAATAAACAATGTCTCACAGTTTTTGAGGAAAAGAATATTTTATAAATGGCAATGCTGTAGCTAAATTTGTTGTAAGAAAACGCTGAAAAGAAGAGAGAAGAGGAGAGACTATGTCTTTAAACAGAAAAAAACGATTATCCGAAAATCTTGAGATGACTACCCGACAGTGCTTGAAATATCGGAGGCCATATCCAGCAGTGACCGACCGTGACGCGATGATCCCAGGTGCAATCCCGCATACAGTCACCTACCATTATTTGAGCGGTGGTCACCTCTATGTGTCCGACAAACACTTCGAATAGTCGAGTGATAGACAAGTCTTGTAAACGCTTATCAAACTCTGACGTTCAGAATCGTCCTTAAATTGTAAGTCCCGTTGAGTGAGTCTATAAATAGAATGCGTGAAGATAGACAAGAACCTGACTGAGACATTTCGCACCAAAAAAATCATTAGACAAGGCGATGGTCATTCGCGCATCATTGATCGAAAATTACAAGATGTTACAGCTGGTTTCTCAACCATTGAGAAAGAGTCAGCAAAAGGGTCTACCAATAATATTTTTGGAGAGGTGGATAATTATATCTACTTCGACTACGCCTTCTATAAAATAAATTATGTCAGCATACAGAATAGGGCAAGATGTTTATTTGCGAACAAACGCACACAAATAAGCGATTTAATGCCAATCCTTCCCTTAACGAAGAAAGCTATAATCGTATAAATCGCTAGTCCTATACCGACATAGCTTATGCTGTACAAATATACCAAAAAGCTCTATCAAGAAAAGTATTCGACAATGAACTAAATGGGCCGCGCTGAAGTTGAATACCTAAACTCTATTGGAAGGAATAGATTTCTGAGATACTATCAAAATTGGAAGTGGTAAATTAGAGAACTAGCACAAAAAACTAAAACAGATAGAATTCTTGCTCACGTAGGGCCCATAATAAGTAGTGGATTCTAATCCAATAATTATATAAGCAACAGTACCACGGCGCAGATAAGAACATTTATTTTTATACCCCATGCTAGCGCCATCTAAAGTGTATTTATTGTGCTACGAATTAATAGGTTTCCGCATGTATATGTTTAGACTCATAGGGCAAGGTAAAGAAACTGATATGAACTTCTTTCCTAGGCACAATATTTTCCTTGACAGCAAGAATAAATGCTATTGCTATGTCAAATCTTTACAGGAATTTCACTAAATTTTCGTGATTTGCCGATAGAATGTGATATAATTAATACTATTCTTTTACCAAAATTCAGTAAAGATTGATCCTAAAACATCCTACAATGACAAAAACCATACTCTACTTTCAAAAATTATTAAAAGTAAAAATTACGACGTTTATCTTTGAAATAATTAGGATAGATCCCCTACAAGCGTGTATGTACGAGTATGTGGATGGTTCCCTTCTTATTTATCAACTGTCAACCTATATAGCTTTTAGTTGACGCATACATCATAATTTTTGTAAAGTACTCAAAGATTCCGAACTCGATTGATTGATTCAAAAGTCAGTTGGAATGACCAGGATCGTGATCTGATGTGACGATTTGGAGGAGTTCAGAAGACTGAAGCTAATAAAATTTATTATTAACTATGACTATGCCAAACCACTGTGCGCTTCAATGGCGGTAAAACTGTTTAGGATCGATTAGTTACATGCGCTCGTCAGTTTATTTACTTTTGTGATAGATTTTGTTTATGTTTCCTCAGTTTTTTTTTGACACACGTGGGGGTAGTTTGACGTTTATGTTTGGTTTGTGTTACATCTGGCCACGCTCTTTTAACTATTTTCCAGGTTTGTCCATTTTATGTTATAAATTCGTTTCTTTTTTGTTTGTTTCAAAACAAAAGCAAAGAAGTACTTTCATATTGATTTTAGCTCAGGTGTTTCCAGAGCTCTAGAACTTCAATTAACTCAAAATTACGAGTATCAGTCGTTACTGTTGCATGTAATGAGGGAGTGGAGGTCTTCCCTCCGCCTTTGTGAATCAAACATTTCACATTAGGGTTTTATGATACATTTTATTTCCTTCCGTTTCCCCTCCCCTCTAAATAATAGTAGTGCACTCGACGAGTTCTTTTTATTAGTGGGAATGCACATGCATGACATGAACTTAATATAAAAACTTTTCATACTAAGGGTTTCTAGGGCAAAGGCTTCGAATTCTTCTTCCGGATTTTATAATTAATTTTCAGTGGGTTGCAAAAAACACTCGATAAAAGGAGGAAGGTTTCTTACATTTCAAAAAATGTGTAACAATTCAGCGGTTTTAGCTTTAGGCTATCCACAAACGAGCCGTTTTTATTCATATCATTGATTAAAATTACCTAAATTAAATACTACTGAGGAACAAACTGAAGTTGTCATCAAACCAAAAGATATCTGAAAATGATTTGTGTATAGGAAAATGGAACGAGTTTTATTTATGGGAAAATTAAAGGCAATCCAGCAAAGATATAGCATCCAAAAAAGATCATTATAACCATTTCATGAGGCCACGAAATGGCTCAAATTCGAACCCAAATAATTTAGCACGAGGCGAAGCTATTATTTTATGCTGACTTTGTAGTATATCTGAATCAATGCTCATAATGGAACTAAATCTAATTTGCTGGTGAACATGCGATAGGTTCCATTCAATTCATTGTAGCATATTTGAAAATTTTAATACCTTCAGTATATTTTAATACATGTGGACGTTCTCCAAAATAACATTTATGTAATTAGAAATTAGTTTTATACAAAGAATTATGTAAGAATCAATAATTTTTGGAAACAGCTACAAAATGTTTACCTGAGAAATACTTAAAATGCTCTTGCTGAAAATGAACAAATCTCCATCAAAATACGGTTTTTTTGCTTTTCACTTTCCTTTAGTTCCTATACCGAAATAATTTCGTAGTTAATTTCCAATAATTCTGACTATAACTTTACTATTTGCTGTCAAGCTTTTTTTCATACGAAAAAGTGTCTTGCAGTACAAATTTCACACAAAGAAGTGTATTTGTAGACAACTTTCATACGGAAAAGTTGCTTAAGAGACCTTTTTCATATGAAAAGGACACGATAGAGAAATATCTTCATATGAAGAAATATCTTCTTCTAAGCAAAAAGTGTCTTTGTAGGCACTTTTCATATAAAGATGCATCTTGGAGGACACATTTCATATGGAGAAAGGTCTTGATAGCCAGCTTTCATACGAGAAAATGTCTTGGGGAACCCATATTCATACACAAAAGAGTGTTAATGGACAGTTCTTCACATGAAGAAGCGTTTTGGAAGATCATTTTCATATAAAGAAGTGACTTGGTAGACACTTTTCTTCATATGAAAAGTCTTGGAAGACACTTTTTATAAGGAGAAGTATTTTGAAACGCAATTTCGTTACGAAAGAAAGGCGCTTTTCATGCCAAGAAATATCTTGGTAGGCACTTTTCATGTAAAAAATCGTCTTGGAAGACCCTTTTCATATGAAGACACTTTTTGGTAGACACTTTTCGTATGAAGAACTACCATGGAAGACACTTTTTATGTGAAAAAGTATTTTGAACACAAATTTCCATACGAACTGTCTTAGAAGACGCTTCTAATATGATGAGCGTCCTTGTAGGCACTTTTCATAAGAAGACACTTGAAAAATACTTTACTTGGCTGGCATTTTCCATACGAAGACAAGCCTTTGGAAACACTTTTCATATGAAGAAGTGTACTTTTGTATAACAAAATAGCTTTTCTTTCTATATGAAAAATATCCTCCATTATTCTTTTATATTAAAATCTTCTGTAAGGAAAGCGCATTGCATGACGCATTTCTGTATGAAAAATGTTTTCCATCACACTTTTCTTTAAGAAAACGAACCTGTTTTCTGTTTATATGAAAAAGTATATTTGAAAATATTTATAGGTAGTCTCTTGGATGACCATTTGCTGTAAGGAGTCGCTTGGATAAGATGTCCACATATAAGAATGATTTAGTTATTTTCCAAGACCATCGTGTTTCAAATAACATTTTTCTTTATAAAAGGTTTCGTTGGGAAAAAGTTGCATCTAAAACACTTTTCTGTATGAAAATTCCCCTCAAATTCCCCTCAGTCCTGCAAAACATTTTGGTAAGAGGAAAATTATAATATTGTATAGAAAACTATTTCCGAGGAGACTTCTAATGTGGAAAAAGTGTATAAATTATTAATAATTAATACGATTTTCTCTTAAAAGCATTCGCACTGTTCCACCTATTCTTCGCTTACGCAAATCGAAGTGAAAATCTAAAGGTATAAAAGTAGCCAGCGTTCTTTAGCATCAAATTGTATGAAATACACAGATTTGTCCATTAGGTGAAAAACTTGAAGTTGCGATAAAGCCCTGTTTTTGCAAATTTTTTTACGGCAACAAAATGGCGCTAAGCCGGTAGCTATGAGAAATGCGGTTGCGTTTTATAGAAATGTGTTCTGGGCTATTCAAAAGTGTTGCAAAACGCCGGCTATATTAAAAATTATTATCTACAATGGGGTTTGAAAATGTCTCAGAAAACTGATCCTTCCAAAGAGTCTTCGGTGGGTCTCTTCTGCCCCTTTCATCAAAGTCATTGTCTGAGAAATCTTTTGCTGGAAATTTTACTTCATTCGCGCGATAAACTGCATTTAAAAAGTAAGACCAGCATTTATTTATAAAAAACAAAATTTTGAAAAAAAGTTACGCATAAGTAAACATTTAGTGAAAACAAATTAAATTACTTCTCAGGCAATCACTTTTTATCGCTTTAAAAAATGTTTGGTTTTAAAATGATTCCTTTGACGCGAATAATTTCCAAGCAAGGCGAAATTATCACATTTTTATTACTTTAGAAACCTTTCGTCAAAAGCGCTGAAAAGCCAGTACAAATGCATAACATTCCTCTTATAACAATTCATTGATTTCTATGAGAGTTTGAAGATCTTCTGGATATCAAGAAACAATCATTACGCTCTTTGTTTGTATGACCCCTTTCTACTGCGCAATTTTGTAGACTCAGAGCCGTTCCGGTCTCTTTTCAGTATTCTATAACACAGCGTTCGTTTACTTCTCCCCGAATGACATTATATAAAAAAGAAAAAATAAATAAATAATTAACAAAATTCTGCCTGAAGTCTGACTTTAAAAACAAAATTCCGCTTTTATTCTATTTTTAAAATCTCTTTTTGGAAATCAAAATCTGAATAAAAAAAAAACTTAATTTATAATTACATATTTTCCAGTTTGGACATAGTCTAATTAAAATCTCCCTAGCGCGATTTAAGTATTTGCAAAATCTGATAAATATCAACAACAAACACTTGTAAGTAGACAGAGCTACACACAAATCCGGGTTTAACACACACAAATGTATTTCATAATTTTTTAACCACTCATAAATACGATGAGTGTTATAGCACAAACCACGATTATTAGTCATCCATACTTTTTTTGTATTTTTTACAAAACTCACAAAACAGCCGACACGAGCGAAACGTTTGAAACAACACCAAAATAAACAGAAAGCTAAGCTTGGATTAACTTTCATAACACCCGCGTACGCGGCAACAGTTAAAAAGCTTTAGAGATACCAGAGACCCGCAACGAAATGTATTTTTTTTTTGCCAAACCAATACAGATAAACTGAAGCAAGACGAAGAGGAGAATAATTGAAATGAAAACGGTAAAAGAGAACAAGAATATAATGCCAAAAATGATGGTTACAGTTTAAACTGGGGTTAAAGATGAATGCACATTAAACTTAGAATGAATAATATGAATTTCAAGGCTTACACTTACACACAATAGCAGATAAAAATGTAATCTAACTAAGGTATAGTGCTGGAACTAAGAACTAATATTGACCTTAAATGGTATTCCGTCATCTTAATGCGATAAATGAAATTTCATTTTAAAAAGCTGAATAAACTCCACCGACTTATTAGCATGCATTTCTTATATTTAATACACGAGTAATTGTATTTAACATCAACATAGTATCTTTTAAGTCTAGTAATTGCATCGAATGGAATTCCGTCATCTGAATATGATAATTTTATCATATTACTGATAAAATTGTAAATGATATTAATATCAGCTCTCAAGTGGTAAATCGAACATATTATTCTGTAAACAGATATCAATAATAATAGTAGTATTGGTATTTATCAGACGAGAGTATTAACATCTAACAATTCTCGGCAGATAAGATAAATCTGTCCGATTTTCGAACTAACGTTGTACCTCCTTTAAGCTTCGTATTGACATATGATAGACTTTTTATTGTAATAATTGTATTGATTCATTCAAGAAGACTGAGTTCTGATATAAATAATTATTTTCTATATACAAAAGAATTGTGTACGATATAAATATTAATTTTATATTTGAAATTTTTAATTCCAAACGAATACAAGCTTATAATGAAATTTTCATCTAGTTTGAAAATTTAATTTGAAAATTCTATTGCAGAAATGTTTATGTTACAGGAAAGTTATTATTTTTTTCAATAACTATTATGTGTAGAAATGTTTATATGACGAGTTTCAAATATTAAAAAAACGAAAATGAAATAAGTTTCCAAATAATAGTGACTGTGCAAAGATAAATAGGCAAGAATTTTAATCACTACAATATAATGTTTAGAGGACGAAAAATTAAGCTGACTGAATTAAAAACAAGTCAGGTAACGAAATTTTACTAGAAGATTCAATGAAAAATTCAAATTTAAAACTTTGAGAATCAGATGGCGGAATTTCATTAAATCTTAAAATTACGCTAAATAGCTGATAGCATCCCATGATTGATAGTAATCCGCAATTGAAATTCAACGTCTTAGTAATAAGTAACAAATTTAGGTACCAGAATTCCGTTGGCGTGTTAGCAGGTATTTCTTAAATAATGCTTATAAGCAAGGTAATTGTATTCAATATTGTATCTGAAGTCTTATAACGTTTTTATAGAAATTCTCTCACCTTAGTCTGATGTTTATAAGACAAACAATAATGAAAGTGTCATATTAAACAGAATAAATGTTGAATATGTTAATTCAGTTTAGTAATTATAAAGAACAAATTGATAAAACTGAGTGCCTCATGAATATAAAAATGAATATTGACCTTTTATTTAAAACAAATAATGGGATTGTTTTTTTAAATATTAGGTATTACATTATATCAGTCTCCAATGAAATTTCGTTGTCGTACTTTGGCAGTTACCATATAATGAGGTTTATTTTCAGAAGTGGTAAAATTAAAATATACATTAAATACGAGGCATTTAAACTAATGTTTACAGTCGATCTAATTTTGCCGCCATAATGCGATAGCAACAGGGGACAGGTTGATATAACTGAATTCTGCGCATATGTAAAATTTATTTTAGATATAGAAAATAGCTGCTAGTTTGATCTATACAGAAATTCCGTTACCTTCATTTGTTACCAATTGCTCTTGGTCCATTTAGAACAGCGTGAAAAATGACTTTCAAAAATGTTGTCCTATTTTTCGAATTTAGACATATGGAATCCTTTATCCTCAAAACATATGTATGACACATCCCAGTAGTAGCATTTCCGTAGCTTCTTTGTTGAAAACAAAAAGTTGAACTGAAATTCCGGTACCCTGTCAAAAATTAGACAAAATTTTTGTTTGAAATCAACGTAAACTTTAAAATCTCCAATTGACCTCTTATGGAATCCCCCAAGTCACAGTAATATATTTATAAAATAAATTAAAGTGACAGAATTTCGTTAGATTTCCTCGCCTCTGTGTGATACTTACAGGGAACGAAATAAGGTGATTGCATTTGTCGTCCAATTCACACTTATTTCTTATATTACATAAATTTTTGTCTGAACTCAATGCTAAGTTTAAAGCCTATAGCATATATCTCGTATTTGCCAAATTTTTGTCTGAAATCAATGCTAACTTTAATGTCGAAATCTATCGACAATTTGACACTTATTTCTCATTAAAAATAACATTAAAGTCTACTATATACCTCATTTTGAATTCCGTCATCTTATTGTAATAATTTAGAAGAATAAATAAATTGAGAAAGTTTCGTTGGTCTACTAACCAGTAAGCCTTATGTTTGATAAAATTGCACTCTATGTAAAAGTCAGTTATTGAGCCTAACATTCGCCTCATTTGAAATCCCACCTTAATGCAATAATTAGAAAGAACAAATTAAGGCTACTGCGTTTCATTCGATTGTTAAAAAGCAAGTTCAAAGATTACTACTATTGACCTTTTATGGAACTCCGTCATTTTGAAGTAAAAATTTTATAAAGAAAATGAGAGTGAGGGAATTTCGCAGGAATTCCATACCTCTACAATGACCTCAAATAAAATTCCGTTAATTGAATATAATTATCATAATAAAAGGAAACAAGTAATATCAATTTCCTTCACATGTTTACATCTATTTCCTATGAATGATAGCTTATTTTCGGCACCAGTGTTAGCTTTTAAGTCTAGGATTGACCTCTAACGGAATTCCGTAAACTTATTGTGATAGCCACAGGGAACATATTAATGGGGCTATTTTATTTATATGTTTACATATAAAACATTAATTCTCGCATGTGATAAAACAACTGTATCGATATTAGTTTTCAAGGCTACCCTGTAAAATTTGTCGTTTGAAATAACTCATACATGATAGTGTTATATCGGGAGGCTTAGTAACAGTTTAAAAATAAAAGCATCCATAACCCATTACAGCAGAATTGGACTCTATTAAATGTTATTTTATATACATTGTATAGTGTAAATAGTATTGGATAAATGTGCGACATGCAAATTATATGTATAATAATATATAAATAATAAACAGACAAATTAAAAAAAAAAAAAACGCAGATTTAACTTACTTCACGGTTTATTGATCCAAGTGTAACGCCAACAACCGGACCGCTGCTCGGATTGGGGCCAAAACGTTAATGTAGAGTTTTAATTTGTTTTTAATATTGTTTTAATTATTTTTCTATATTTCTTTTAAAACTGGCAAAGTGATATTTGGTATATTTTGTATTATGGTTTCTGTTATAGATTTCTTAAAAATCTTTCTTGTGGTTGTTTTTTCTTGAAAAATTCTTCGTTGATTTGAACAATTTTATGATAGAACTGTATTTGCTGTATTTGATTTTCACGCAATTAATGCGTATTAATATAACGTCCTTGTTGTTGGTATTAATCACTGTTCACTGTAATAAAAAATAAACATTTTAAAAATATTTTTTTTATCTTATTTTCTTTTAAATTGGTTTGTTTCACTTTTATCGTAATTTTTTGAAGATATGTTTTATGAAATGTGAAAATATGTTTAAAATATGTTTTTTTAATGTTGTTTTAATAGGTTTTTAATGTTTTAATTTTTTTTTTTTTGTATTGTAGTTGTATTGTATTATAGTTTTCAATCAATTTATCAATTTTTAGCAAATTATTGTTTTATTAATATGCCATAAAAATATTTTATAACGTAGGCGTTGAATCTTAGATATAATCCCAGTAGCAACTTTTAAAATTTTGTTATTTCTATTGAAAATTGACAACTGTTCATTGGGACATTTGTTTTGTTTTTTTTTTTTTTTTTTTAATATGCATATTTTTAATTTGAAAGGCATCTAATTGAAAGCGGCATAATTGTTGTACGAAAAGAAAGAAAATTTTAGTGAAATATTTTACAGCTACAATCAGTGACAGTCAAGTTCGGCTTGATTCGTTGAAAATAGGATCACGAGCTCACAACTCATTCTGAAGAGTCAAGAACCTAAAAACGTTCTGTTGGTGCAATCAGAAAGATTCTAGAGCAGCAAATATAGTTCTTGGCCTGGGCCCGAATTGTGGCAGCTGACTCATGAGTCGACACTTTCCAAAAACCTAGTTAACTTACATTTGTAATTGTTTTTGTAAAGAGCCAGCTTGTAAGTCGATCCTCTAGAGCCAGGTTATGAGTTGTGTGCCTGGACTCGGAAGCCAGAAGGCAGCTTATAAAGTGGCACATCAATTGCCTTCAAATAGAGCAATTTCAAGTGTATAGTTATACACTTATACATTCTGGAAAGATCTGGCATATTAGTCTGAATATACGGCTTAGATAAGGGAAGTAAGAGTCCTTGTTACAGCACTCAATTTTTCCTAGCCGGATGCCCATTTTAAAAGCGGCTAGGGTCACATTTGCGACTCTCGTCTCTTTATGAAAGAGATAAAAAGGGTATTTCACGGTTCACTACTCATTTAAAACAGCCAAGTGTTTTGAGAAGCTCACAACATCAACTGCTTTGTTTGTTTTCACCCACATGTTTCAATATTTTTGCTCATGGTTGGAAACAAATATCTTTTTCCCCGCTTACGAATAGGAGAATACGCTTCTTTGTGCAAATTTCATTGGTATTTCGGCGAAATAAAATAACATGTTGACTATTTTAGAAGTTTTCAAAACCTATTTGAAATTGTTTAATTTTCGCTTGAAATTGGGTATGGCTCTATTCTGTAACTAACTGAATGTTGCATTTTAAATGCTGTCGAGTTCTTAATATCGATTACTTTATTTTCACAAATCTGTTGATTTCCAATGCAAAAATGGAATGCAGAGTTGAAATCGGGGAAAGTGTCAACATTAATCAGATGGTTGTAAGTTGTCAATCGAGAATTGATCAATGAGCAAGTTTGTAAACAAATCGTCTAATCAATAGATGTTTTTATATTCTTACATGTGGTATAAACATCAATATAACAGCATTCCCAAATAAACATTTTGTGGAAAGATATTTCACAACATTAATTTGGTCTATTTTAAGCAATCGCTAATGCGTTATCAGGAAATTCGATACAAGTTTACAAATAAATTTTTCCAGCCACCAAATTCTTGCGTTTCGAGATTTCTTTATCTACAGCATCCAATCTCACAGACGAATGTATAAATATTAGCTATTGTGTCCAATGAAAACACGAGGTTTGTAAATAGGTCATTAACTAGATATTACTTAGTTTCCCAAAAACACCTGACTTCCTATACAAAAACTAAATTGGACATAAAAACTCGGCTGTGGCAGCTATAAAATTACGAAATATTGCTTGAATTTATGTAATCAAAGACAAACAAAAAATCTGGTTTATGAACGAAAAATTCAATTTATTATAATATCAACCAGCTTCATGACGGGTTTTATCGACACAGTTAAGCAGTTCTACTTGCATTTGAAATATGATGAATATTCTCTTGTCCTATATTTTTCGATTAATTTGTCTACAATGTAATATTAAGTAATATAAATAACTATTAATATTTACGTTTCTTTACCACACTTTTAAGTTAGTTAACAGATAAGCGTTTAATTAAGAATTTACTGTATCAAATAAGCTTTGCGAATGTCGCTATCAGTTAACAAAATTTATTTATGAAATGTCTGATAATATTACAAGAATAATTCTAAATTGTTTCCACTCAAATTATCTCTGTTCTTGACACATTTGTTTGTATTTAAAGGGGATTTACGATAATAGCTGAATCTCGATGTTTGCGGTTAGTTTAATAATAATAACCAATCTTAGTATTTTCGCACAATCGTACAAAATATTCTTTTGTGGGGCATTTAATATCTTAGAGTGGAAATTCCATAAAAACAAATTGATAGTTCAGGTATTACTCGTGCTAATTTGTGTACTTTTGTGCTCGGGATTTTGGGGTCTTGAAAGTGTATGATGGTGATAAAGAGTTCAACTTTTATTGTAACATTGCATGTTAGTTCGCGGTTTATCATTTTTGTTATCATGATTTGATCCCTTCAGCAAAAGTAATCTCAGTTAAAGTCGACCTCAAGCGCAATTTTGGTATACACATAAACAGCATGCATAAGTTATACACGGATTCGGATAATGAAAATTTTCTGCTAAATACCATACTGAATATTTTTTCCCATACAAAGTACATGTAAATTTTCCAAACGGAATTCCGTTTCTATAATCTTTCCATCACCATTGCGTTTTGACAAGACGTGGACAAGATATATGTTACCTTAAGTACTTATTTTTATTGCAATAAGCCCATTATATAAATTTGTCTTTCTTAGTTTGTCAAGTGGTTGTTTATAACACTTTACTGGTGTGAATTTTGGTTAACAACTTTTAAAAAATGTTTTTTTTTTTTTGTGGAATATAAAAAAGTTGCAATTTTTTACAGGTACACCTTATATGTGTCAGGTATTTCATTGTCGGTTTGGAGTTTGCAGAATACTAAATTCCAGCGATGTTTTTATTCCCATGTTAATAATAACAATTACATATTTTTACCCTTTTTTCATTAAACAGTTTATGTTTTTACAGAGTTGATTTTTTTATAAGATCCAACTTTTTATTTTAATTAATTTTCGCCTTTGCTGCATTTTTCATAGTATTGTATTTTTTATGTATATATAATTATTTTGTTTAATCCATTTCCTTTGTTTTCTACACAACTTTTTTAATTTCACACAAAAAATTTAACTCTTTCCTAAAACTAAATCTCGTTTTTCTCATAACTCCTTGTTTAGTTGCGAAAAACCTTCACTACCATTTAGTATTAAGGTAATCGCTGTAGTCTACTTGTTTATTACCTTCACTAATGTTGTTATTGTTATTGTTGTTTTTATTCTTGCTAAAACTTGATGGCTTTTAAACTAAAACGATAACAACAACAACAATGAAGTTACAATAGGAAATTTAGCTGTTCAAAAACATTTGACGTTCTTTTGTTTTATTATTTGTGGCGTCTTCGTGAGACTCTCAACTCTCTGGGTCGCAACAAACCTCAGCATCTTTTTCACCTTTGTTGAAGTAACGAATGATCTTTGTTGTTTTGTTTTTAACCCTTTCCTTTAATTGTGTTTAATTGCGCTTTTTTCTTATTCAGTATTTCATTCATCTCATCATCATTATCACTGTGGGGGTAAAAACTTCCGTCATTTGCAATTGTTTCACGACTGCGACGACGGCGTCGATTTTGTGAAGCAAAAATTGCACTATTTCCGTTTCAAACACTTTGTATATTCTTCTCTTTTGCTACGTTTTCTTTATTCTGTGCTTCTTTTTGTTTGTTTTTTTGCACTCTTTTTTCCTTTTGTAACACTAACAAAACCTTTACTGGTTCTGGCCCAAACAATCGTAATCGCAAAACCAAACTTAAAACTGTGAATTCAACAATTTTCTTGCGGTAGAATCGCGCTCGCGTTTTGGAAACGTTAAATGCCCAGATTGCCGTTAACCAAGTTATCAGAGCGAACGTTCGTTGTAGACTGAATGGCCAAAACGTTAAGTTACCAAGTCAACCGTCATTTGTTGTTTTTGTTTTGCAGTGGTGTCTCATCGGCTCTTCGTTCACTTATTTGTTTTTGTTTTCATACCAACCTAACGAACCGAATAACCAAAGCAACCGTGCCACCAAACAACAACAATCATGTGAGGACAATAGTGTATGTGTGTATGAAGGGTGATATGAGTAAGATGTCTCCCCCTTTTTGGAAACTTAGTTACCAATATTTGTTATTGTTTTGGCTTGGTTTCTTTTGAAGGTGGCCAAAACAACGAAGCAGAGAGTTTGAGAACTCTAGAAACCAAGGAAAGAAAGAGAGAGAGTGAGAGAGATGGAAGAGATGCATGCAAAGAGTTTAATTAGAGGTTTAAGAGAATTTCTATAGAACTTCTTAACCCAACAAACAATTTTTTTATTAAAAAATAGTTATATTTTTTTATTATCAAAACAATTTTTTAAAGAAGTAATATTTATATCACAAAAAATATAAAAACAATTTTTTAAAAGTAAAATATGTATATCTTTGCACATTTTCAATTTCATTAATTCTTAATTGAATCTTTCAAAAGAGCAATAAGCAATAAGCAGTAATAATAGAAGTAAGTCTGTAATTTGTTGCTGACTCGAGTAGTTTATTAATAATCGGAGACGGATCCATTGGTTTCAATACCCTTTACTATAGGTCGGGGTTATATGCATAGTATATAGTATTATACATACATATATGTAAGTATGACTGAACTATAATTGTAAGTCCGCTTACAACAATTTAAAGCTAATCTTTCAACAGATCGCTTATTTCACTTTTTAAAGCAACATTCCCGATTAACCGGTGGTTCCACCATCATAGGATGTGCTTTGTTTTGAGAATGAAGATGAACAGTGTTGCTTCTTTTCTCAAGGCTACCCATACGAGTATATAAAAAATCACTGACTCCTCTTTAATTTCTGAGCGGAGGACTCTAGATAGTTATCATTTTGCTTCTTTAACTGAGCAATAATTCAGAATATTCTTCTTCTGCCATCTCCCACACTTTTGCACCAACGCAAAGGAAGCTAAAGAAGATTGCAGTTCACCTGACTGAAATTTTTATCCCGGTTTAAATAAATTTTTGGTTTCCGCAAAATTCCATTAATATTCTTTTCTAAATGCATTTATAAACAAAATGTAAAAAGCCCAAAATTCTCATAGGTATATCCCAGGGAAAAATTCTTGTCGAAATAGTTGCCCCACGAAGTTTACTGCATCATCCATAGACTACACCACAACTACACAAAGCAACAAATGTTTCTACAATCAGCTCGTTGGGCTCTCTATAAAGAAACTTCTCTTAAATTGAACTTTTCTTAAGCGAAAGAGCACCGAAACTTCTATGCAGCTTTCAAGTAAAACTGAGACCAAACAGAAACTACTGTCTCTTCCGTTTCTAACGTAGTGTGGTTATGATGACCTTATTCTGGCCTTTGTGTTCCTTCTTTTTTCCAATTTCGAGACATATTCCCAAAACAGCCAACAGCAACAACACGGACTGTTGGTATTTTTATACATGACACCACAGTCTGACATGGGATATTTTGTTGTCGTTTTTAAGTTTGTGGTTTCGTTTCGGAACCGGTGATGTGCAAGGGAATGACCGAACCATTCGTTGACTGACCGACCGATGACCAACAGATGGCGAAACAGTTTTGTTTTAAAATGGAAATGCTCA
>JAHXMU010000145.1:2967198-2977976 GCA_019455685.1 Philornis downsi | reverse complement strand
CACTTTATTAAATTGTTACTTAAAATACTCATTCGGGATATCCATTTTTCGGTTTCAAAAGTAAAGTTAAATAAAACGCACATTAAGCTATGATTTCGATAAAACTTTTATTCCATTATGACGCTTAGACCGTGCCATTATGTACGAAATGCAGTGTCATTTAAATGACCGCCTCTGGATTGGCTGCATCAGAGGATCCTTTTGAGGTAGTTTTTGACCATTTTTTCGCACATTTCGGGCGGTATCTCGGCAATAACTTGACAAATGTTGGTTTTCAAATGCTCCAACGTCGGGGATTATCCATGTAAACACGGTTTTGCACGTAGTCCCACAAAAAAAGGCTAACGGCGTCAATTCGCATGATCTTGAATTGACGTCTGCAAATCGTGAAATTGTGCTTTCTGGAAACTTCTCATACAAAAATCCAAAATCGGTTACATTGTAGTGCTCGTGGCACGGTCTTGCTGAAGCCCCATATCGTCCAGTTCATAATTTTCAATTGCAAGCCAACAAAAGTCAGTTACCATACTGTTGCTACAGTTTCACTAACAGAAGCGATATTTTTGGCAGTGCGTATACTCGTATTGCGTTGATGCACAGGCCTGACCACATCTTTAACGCTTCCAATTTCCTCAAATTTCTTTATGATCTTGTCAATTCCTTGCATAATAGGGCGATTATGACGACCATAATCACCCCGTAATACACGAAGAGTGCCCCCATTTGAATCACCACTTTTTAGTAAGTTAAATGGTCCATTTTCGTGAATGGAAAGCTTTTTACTAAATAAATAACACTTCAGATGACAGGTATTTAACAGCTGACAGCTTTGCTTGACCAGCGGTTTTGAAACCATTAAATGGATAACCCTTTATATCAGACCAATAAAACATTTATCAATCTTGGACGTCGGTTTTAGCAAGTGTAACCATCCTCGTGCCCGTTCAAAGCGCAAAAGAGACAGAACTCTAAAAGCCATGAAGCTGAAAGCCGTCCTATTATCATAAACAAGCAAAAGCAATTTTTCTTGCATTCCGTGAATAAGATATGGGTGGGTTTCTGGCATTCAGTGAGCTTACAGCCATTTCATTTCTACACTCACTCAATGGAACTTACAGTTTAACAACGATTCCGAACGTCACAGTTTCAGAAGCATTTACCAGACTATTACTCGACTATTTGAAGTGTTGGTGAGACACCTCGAAGTGATCGCAGCTTAAATGATGATAAGCGATTGTATGCGGTATTGAACTTGGGGTCATGAGAACAATAGTCGCGTATTCTAACTATCGCGCCACGGACGATCACGTCCCACAATCATAGGCAGGCTAAATTCGATAATTGTCTACATCGCTCCATAAGGAAAAAACTTGCCCCTGCAAGTACTGAAGTCATGTCAAGGAAAACGGTCAATTGTTCCGATTCTTATAAACTTCAGTACACAGTGAGGGTTGTACTAAGTTTGCCACTCTGTTTGTAAGTATGTTCGCCCATCCATCCGCTTGTCTGCAGAAACAGTATGGCGGCCCTATTGCTCCAGCCAGAAAGTATAAAAGTGCCCCTCAAATAGGAAAAGGCTTGTCAATACAAGAATGGATATCTATTTTAGAATAATAGACAATTGCATAAATTTGTTCAATAGTTTTTCAAAGAAAGAAAAACTATTCTTTTGTTGCATTTTTTCATTAATCTACAGATATTTAGCTGTTTGGACTGGTTTCCCCATTAGATGGCTAATAGAGTTTCCTTCAAATATGTTTCTTGGAAGAGTTTCTTTGGAAACATATCGTTTTGAATAAGATAAACATGAAAATTTTCTATAGAAATGTACTATTAAAACCCATGTTAAAATAGTCTATAACCTCTTACTCAATAAGTTTATAAAACTATCCAAAAATTAGATGTTAGAAATTCAGCGGCTGTCATTGGGAGACGTCTTTCTCTGCAACGAATAATTTTTATGCTGCGGCATTTTGGTTCACCCTTAGAACATTACCAGCCCCATCGCTATATTTTGATATGCTTTACCACGTTGATGTCGGCATTTAGCTCATGATTCATATGACGTAGGTATTTTCTGTCTACGATGATGGGACCGCGTATTGTGCTGCCAATCTTCTCTCAAAGACTCCCAGGGTAGATATATTCTATTAAATGATAACCCAGGAGTATGTGCTTTACATATTAACGGGACTAATGTCTGGCATGGTTGGATTTTTATTGGTTGCCATGAAATCCATAACGGCATCAGTCTGCAGACAAAATCATCCGACAATAATGGTCAATATTCAAATAGATTCTTTGACCGTATATCGTAGTCGATACAAGTAACTTGATTTTTGATCTAGTTTACAAATCTTTCTTTAGTTGACTTGCTCTCAATATTTGAGAAGGCTGCAGTAACATTTCACAGTATGCAAAAAGCATTTACAAAATCATCAATGCATGCAAATGGCAAGTAACTTTTGTTAACGATTGTGTCAATTTTCCGGATATCGTTGCATGATATGCCATTTCCCTTTCTAAAACCTTATTTTCTACAAAAATAAGATCATCACTTATTATCACTTAAAACTATGCCATACACGGCGGTGATAACTGTCAATCCATAAACACTTTTGAACTGTACAAATATTCAGTCGCTACCTCACGTCCATTTATCTTATGGCTAGCCGATAGATCCTTCGCTACGAAGCGCACTTATGGCGCCAAACCAACGTTTGTCTTTTTTTTTTTTGCTCGATCAAGTTTTGACAAATTTTGAGCTCTCCTTTCTTAATAGTTATGCTAATACTTTACGATAAAGAAAAAGTATTTTTAATTTAATTAATTTTAATTTAATTAAAATTCTATCTTCTAAATCACAAGAATAATTCAAACAATATTGCACAAAAAACAATAACTTTTAATAAATATTTTTGTACTATCAAAATCCATTTTATGCTAGATTACTTTGGATTGAGCTACATTAATTACCGTTAGTTCCAAAAGAAGTTTTCTTGTCCCATGTAGTTACTTTATGTATTTAAATAATAATTGAAGCCTAATTTATCTCATCGTTTCATAGTCAACTTTTATCCACGGAACTGTGCACATTCATGCAGTAAAGTTTAATACTTAAAATAGTATAATTATTGAACGATAGGTGTCGCGCTAGTATATTAGAAAAATTACTATTAAGAAGCATAGCCAGCTCACAAATGTTTCCAGTTTATTAATTTTTCCAGTTTAACCTAATGTTTTAGAAATTGTTCAAGTTTTTTGTTTATCCAGACACCGGACAAGTTTCTTAGGCGCTTCAAGTCATTCACATCGCTGTTGTCTTCCTTATTTCCGTGTCACATCGTTCATTCTACCCATCTTGACCGAAATTCAAGTATTTCCACAATTTCTTGGTAACGACAATAAATTGTGATTTTCTGTTGTTATACTACGATTTTTATTTTCCTATTTGGGTCTCCTCACCGCCAGTTACTGCACACCAACGATGGACGACCTAAGTAATCACATACTTAGATCCACAAAATCAACAAACAAACGGCAAAAATTAGACCAGCCCGGCCGACGGACCGACTGAGTACATCATGAACTGTCTGTTCTTGTTGTTGCTATTTGGTTGTACACTTCTCGTATTGCTGGTGGAATGAACGGACTCAATGAAGTGGAGTTTCGCTAAGACCTGATTATGGCCAGATAGTTGTTGTTGTTTCGTCTTGAAGTCTTTGCGGCCAGGTAGATAAACAAATAACAATAGAAATACTACAACGGGTGTCGGTCTTGTTAAATTAAATAGTTTATTTGTTTGTAAATTGTTGCAGTTGTTGGCATTAGTTATGTTGGCCACGTTTTTTGTTTATTTCTTGAAGTTGTTGCTTTTGTAGTCTTTTTTTTTTTTTTTTTTTTTTGTCCAAACAATTTTCGTGTTAAAAACGTTTTTGAACAGATTTGCGTAACTATTCATTTTAGTTTTATTTATTTTTTAAGACATTGTTTAATTTTTAATCTGTCCGTCTGCCTCCGCCTATGACTACTACTACTACTACTATTTGTATAGATGTTAAGGAATTTACTACTTTGGTTCACATAAAGTTACCTGGACGAGACCTGATCGATGAGTAATGCGGCAAGGTGGCAACGAAGGTTAATCGATAAATTTTATCAGTCCAAGTCGAGTTGATTTTTTCCCGTCTTACACTTAGTTTTTTTATAATAACACGATGTTAACGAAATTTTTACAAATAATAATCATTATGTTTCTGTATTTTATGTCCTAAGCAAGTTGCTGTTTATTTGACGAAAAATGCTTCTAGAATAGTACACCTAATTTACGATAGAGGGTAGCCGAGTCATTTAAATAGACTTGACTTCATACGTATAAGACACCATTAATTCTATAGCGTAAAGTATACGCTCCTAAACACATTTCTACTAACGTCAATGATATGTTCGGTAGCGTGGACTTACTAGAAATTTACAATTTTAAAGTAACTACCAATTAAATCAATATTTTGTATTATAATTGCTTTTATATAGCGATAAGTAGACGATGTTTAAACTTCTATAGTCTATTATGCCCAAAAAGGTAGTCCACCTTTTAATTTAAATTACCGGTTATATCGCATCTCATAAATATTTTGATTAACCTAAGTAGATTTAAGACAGAAAAAATGAGTTACGACAAACTGCGAAATGTTGAAGGGGCTCAAATATCTATTTTTCAGAATTTAAGATACTATGGAAGACTCGAGAACCATTTTTTGTAAAATTAAAGTGTCATGGAGAACTGGTTTCTTATAGAAAAAATGTTATGAAAGGCACATTTCTCATGGAAAAGTTTCATGCAGACATTTTTGATCATTTCTCTATAATTATATTTATCATAACGGTTTCTAAACTTGCGATTCCGTACATTCAGAAATTTTCACAGTTCTGAATACAAAGTCTTCCAAGTTTGGAAGGAAACTCCTTTCAAATACATTTTTCTAGAAGAAAACTGTATTCAAAGATACTTTTCTGCAAGAAAACTGTCTTCAAAAACACTTTTCTGAAAAAATCGTCATAAAACACACTTTCCGAGAAGAAACCTATATTCAAAAATACTTCCCCGAAACGAAGCTACTTGCGGACACTTTTCTGCAAGAAAATACACTTCAACATCATTTTGGAAGAAGAACACAGTCTTAAGAGCAACAGCAAGAACAATGAATCGGTCAGACAGTCTAGCTTTTTCAAAACTATTTGAATACACACAATAAATACACTTTTCTATAAGAATTTCCGCTTTGGATATGTTTGAAATATTGCAGAAGGCTTTTAGTGAACAGATTTTGTCGGAAAGAAGTGTCTTTCTTGGCTGGAGAAAAGTCTCTTCCATGATACTTTTTTACACAAAATGTGTTTTTTATGAAACTTTTCAATTAGAAAAGAAGACGAAAAAGAACTTTTCCATGAAGATTTTCTACTAAGAAAGTGTCTTCCATAAAACTTTTTTATTAGAAAAGTGTTTTTTATTACGCTTTTCTATTCGAAAAATGTCTTAAATAACACTTCTTCCCTTCCATCTTTCAATAAGAAAAGTGTCTTCCATAATACTTCTCTATCTGAAAGGTGTCTACAATGGCTTTGTTTTTGTTTCTACACAAAATTTGTCTTTCATGAAACTTTTCTGTCAGAAAACTGTCCGCAAAACTTTTCTATTAGAAAAGTGAACAGACTTACTATTAGAAAAGTGTCTTCCACAAAACTTTTCTATTTTCTATTAGAAAATTATTCTCAATGACACTTGTTTTTTTCCATTTTTCAATAAGAAAAGTGCCCTCCATGACACTTTCCATTAAGAAAAGCGTCTTCTATGATACTTCTCTACATGGAAGATATCTTAAATGACAATGTTCTATAATATTCCAGACATAGTTCATAAAAAAAAAAGTTTCTTCCAAGACTCATGCCTGTAAGAAAACAATCTTCCAACTGTTATCTTCTACAAATTTATCTTTCAATAATTTCCCTATTGGAAATATTTCTCTAAGAAGAACATTTATAGGTAGAAAATTATTTCTTAAGAGACTTTTGATATAGGAAAATGTAAGTAAATAATTACTTTATTTTGAGGTACACAATCTTGCTATCAGGCAAAGTATGTGCCATGATTGATTTCAGACAAAACTCTAATGTTTCTGAAGAATAAATATTAATAAATTTAATTTCTGAAGAATTATTTGGTATGTTCTTTAACAGTCCTCATATATAATATCAAATATTATTGCATATCCAAAAAGAAGGGATTAGTTGCCGGTTACTGCTAAATGGTTATTTTGTATTAAATGTCTTTGGATCGTTCAATTGAACTATGCTCGTAATCAAATTGTATATATTGCATGTAATTAGTTAACATTAACTAATTCGTATATCCTATATGGTGATTTTTTAAGATTTGAGTTTTTCAGGTTGGCAGCACTGCTTGGTAATGGCATCCAAACGTCACCTGTCAAAGTGAAAAGTGCACAGTATACTCTGCCATTTTATCATGGAAAGACTTACAAACGAGCAACGATTGCAAATTATCAACATTCGTGCTCTGTGACAAATGTGCGTCGTTTGATACGACCATTTTATGGTCGTCATAATCGACCTGCTGAATCAACAGTTCGAGCTGTTATCCCTAAATTTCGCACCAAATTTACTTTGTTGGACATAAAGTCATCGAGTTGCATGCGTAGAGTGCGTACCGAAGAAAATATTGCAGCCGTAGCGACCAGTGTTAATGACGATCGTGAAATGTCAATTCGTCGCCGTTCTCAGCGATTGGGCATGTGTTACTCAACCACAAGGAATTCTTTTTTGCCCAAATTGGCTGAGTTGAGCTTGGTTGACATGTGGTTTCATCAGAACGGTGCAACATGCCACACTGCTCGTGAAGCAAGGGATATGTTGAGGGATGAGTTTGGTGAGCAGCTTATCTCTCGATTTGTCCCTGTGAGTTGGTCCCCCAAAGATCTTGATTATTTCTTGTGGGGTTATGTCAAGTCGTTAGTCTATGTGGACAAGCCGAACACTATTGAAGCCTTACAGTATAACATAACACGCGTTATTCGTGGAATATAGGCCGAAATGCTCAAAAAAATGACGAAAAATTGGACCTTCTGAAAGGACATTTTGAGATGGAGTCGCGGACAACATTTACATTAAATTATGTTTAAAAATTAAACGGCAAAGACCAATTTATCGATTCCAATAAAAAAATTTAATACATGATGCAAATGTGAGTGTTTTATTCGATGTTTTAAAAAACTACGATTAAAAAATCAGCCTTTATATCACCTACGATATAGTTACATTTTTATTCCACATTAATAACGTATTTTTTTAAATATTCTAGTGAAAATTTATAAATTATTCATGCCCAAAATTTCTAACAGAACGTCAAAGGGTTATAAATGTTGTTTCTATATGACATTTTTTAAGGTGCAAAAATGAAATATAAAAAATACGAGTATATGTAAAATATAAAGTATTTGCTTTAGAATTTATAAAATCACTTTTTACCGATCTTGCCAAAAAATGTGTCCATTTCAACATTTTTGCAGGTAAAAACACTTAAACTAGAAATTACATGATTTTGCTTTAGAACTCATGAAGTTATTATTTGTCGAGCTATCCACGTACCCGGTTGAGCATTTAACCGGTTTCGAAAGCATACAAGCACTAATAGTCTAACAAAAGTTCTTGCCAAACCTATTCCCCATATGGCCAAAGACTTGCTGGAGGATAACCAAACATGGGCGTGGGAATTGTTATTGAAGTTGTAAACTCGTTGCGGAGATAAAGAGAACTGCTGGCGGACCCCGATGTTAACCTTTTACGGTACCTATACGACTTGCCCATGAAATTATGAGCGCATTAGCTCAATTAAACTAAAGTCCGGTATGATCGTTTTAACGACTGGAATTACGGTTAATAAAATTTGACAAATTTTCAAGATTTATTATGTATGCATCAAGCAACACCACCACCACCACCAGCAGTCTTAATTTAATTTACCCTCCAAGCATCAACACGCATATCATAGCATGTACTGGAGCGTTTTTTATGATGCCTACAAGTACTTGCCGCTTTAATTCTGCAGATAGGTAGGTAGGTAAGAGTCTCATTTTAAAGTCTCATTATTATTATCATTATGTGTGTTAACTTTATGCTACTGACACCAATATCAGGTTACAGCAGTAAAACCTAAACCTAATAAACCCACGTATGTACGTAAGTATGTGGACAAACTTTTTAAACAAAAAAGTGTGTAAAATATACTTTTGTACATATGTTTTACTCATGTAGCAAATGTATTCATATACGAGTATTTAGTATACTACTTACGTACATAAACGCTTGGACGATTTCGTTCAGTTGTCTTTCATATTCATTGTGGCCACCAGAGTAATTATTTTCTATATCACCAACCATCGTAACTTCATCACTGTTTATTATCATTAAAGCAGCTACCTGATGATCTTAATGTCATTGGCTATCATCGTGACATATAAGCAGGCACAGGCACTGTGGAATGAAAAAAAAAAAACAAAAACAAAGAACTAATTCAACGAAATACAAATATAAATAACATGAAAAATAAATTAATGATCTCTAAATTAGGCGGTGACATTTACTAGGAAAGATGGATAAATTTTGTGATATAAAATTGGGCGAAAATTCGCGGAGCAATTATTCATGTTCTTTAAAATAAATAACAATATAACTCCTTCTGATTCAACACCTTTTTTTCAATATAGTTCTCCTAGAAATCGACATGTTTTCCAAAAATATGACCTTTTGAAGAAATTTTTTGTAAACTGTAAAATGTCGAGGGAATTTTCTGTAAATTAGGGTAATATGAAATTAAAAAGAAGTTCATTAACCAATTATTCATGTTTTTTGACATAATTAACAATATAACTCCTTCCAATTGAACAACATTTTCAATATATTTCTGCTAGAAATCGACATGTTTTCCATGAATACGACCTTTTGAAGAGATTCTTCATAAACTACAAAATATCGAAAGAATTTTTTGAAAGTTTGAGTAATATAAAATTAAAAAAAAAATCATTGAACAATTATTCATGTCCTTTAACATAATTAACAATATATTTCTCCTAGAAATCGACATGCTTTCCAAAAATATGACTTTTTGAAGAGATTATTCATCTTCTTTAACATATAATTCTACTGTACGGGCGTTGTCAGTGAACTCCTCCTAAACGGCTGGACCGCTTTGCATAAATTTTTGTATATGCGTCTGGGTGGTACCCGGAATGGTTTAGATTTACAATTCGGTCCAATTGGAACAAGGGGCGTGGTACCTCCCATACAAACAAAAAATTAAAAATCAATTATTTCTGCTCCTGCTTACGGTATTTGAACAAAATTTGGTGCGTAGGTTTGGTGTACATATCTTAAGTGCTACTGCAAATATGGGTGGGATTGGACAATGGGGCGTGGTACCTCCCATACAAACCATAAATTAAATATCCATGGCCTTTCTTATTATAATATGTAGACCGATTGGCATGAAACATTTCCAATAAAAATAAAATTTGAAGGCAAAGCAACGTTTGCCGGGTCGGCTAGTAAACTATGAAATATCGAGGGAATTTTCTGTAAATTCGGGTAATATAAAACTGAAATGAATTTCATTGAACAATTACTCGTGTCCTCTAACATAAATACCAATATAACTTCTTCTAATTCAACATTTCCAAACTATTTATCCTGAAAATCAACATGCTTTCCAAAAATATGACCATTTGAAGAGATTTTTCATAAGCTATAAAATACCGAGGGAATTTTCTGTAAGTTTGAGTAATATAAATTGGACGAAAATTCAATGAAAACTTTGTTTATTCCCCTTAAAATAAATAACAATATAACTCCTATTTCAACTACATTTTCCATATTTCTCCTAGGAATCGACATGCTTTTAAAAATATGACTTTTTTAAGAGATTTTTCATAAACTATAAAATACCAGGGGAATGTGCTGTAAATTCGTCTAAAATATGAATAGAAGAAAATTAATTGAAGAACTTATTCATGCCCTTTAACATAAATAACAATATAACTACTTCCAATTTAACAGCACTTTCAATGTGAGTCTCCTTGTTTTCATCCTAACTTCCCGGTACACATCGACGATATTTCTATGCAAATTTCACCAAAAACGTTTATATTTGAGCTACATCTTCAATATAATTCAGCATATTTTATATATAAATCAATAAGACAACTTCTACACATATTCCAAAGTTCATAGTTCAATTTAACTTAGCAGATTCTATGACCACCTAATGCGGTTCTGTGTGTTCCGTACAGACTCCCATATGTGTTCACGAATGTTTCCACTTTAGTATACCTTAAATGTGAAAGATGCAATGACCGTCATCATATTTAAAAATATATTTGAGGCTGTTTATAAACTCAAAATGCAGACATATTAAAGAAATTTTCTATATAACAAAATTTCCGCAGAATTCCAATGAATGTAAAATTTCAAATATAAAATTTCGATGAAATTTTCAAAAACTATAATCTTATGGCAAAATTATTATTACAAATATAATTGTAGTTTTTTTAAAATTGAATAAAACACTCAAATTTGCTTCATATATTACAATTGTTTTATTGGAATCGATAAATTGTTGTTTGAAATTTAATTTTTAAAGATAATTTTATGTAAATGTTGTCCGCGGCTCCGTCTCAAAACGTCCATTCGGAAGGTCCAATTTTTCG
>JAHXMU010000145.1:2952118-2967188 GCA_019455685.1 Philornis downsi | reverse complement strand
ACGAAAAAAAAGCAAAACGAAAAAATCTCTTCTTGGAATGCAGTACATTCAAAGAACAATAACAAATCTAAAGATTAGTGGCAACAAGTGTAAATTGACAAAAGAAAAACCCAAGAAAAAGCCTACTAAAAACAACGAACAAACTAAATATAAAGATAAACTTTGTAGTACTGCTAGATATCACTTAAGGGCAGTGGAGGAAGGCCAAAACAAATCTTCAAAACCACTACAGTGGAAATCTACACAAAACAATCGGACGGAACCGAAACTAACTTGGAAAAAACAGCTAACATTAGCAACAATAACACCAAACCATTGTTAAGAGTTTGCTAGACGAAAAAAAATCAGGGTACTGCACATTCAATATGAATGTTTTAGCCATGGTAATAATTAAAAATAAAATATTACTATAACTAACAAAAACAATGAACACTCATGCCGGAGATTCCAAAGCAACAAAAACTAACGTACAGTCTAACGCCGACTGACGGGCACAGAAACAACTAGTACTGCTTTGCAATGAACTAAATTCGATATAAAGGAAATTGTTTTCTATAGGAAGTGGAGAAGAAAATATACTGTTTGCCAAAGAGATGTCTACAAGTGTGGATTAAACTCTTAAGATTATCAAAACAATCTTTGCACCCGTCTGTCTCTCTTTCTCTCCCTTACGGCAGTTGATTTTTCTCTGTTGTCATCAGCTACGAGTGTTGCAAAGCCATTTTTCAAAATATATGAACTATATCTTATTTACTGTAAGACAAGATAAATGTATTTTCTATATAAAACAAGACTTCTCAGTGAAATTCATAAACATGAAATTCTATACTCGTATGTTGGGTTGGCAAACAAGTAAAAGTAATTGCCTTCGTTATTAGAGCGGCTAATTAAATTATATTTTGCTGGTTCAATCCCCAACACAGACACCTATATATATGACGAACGTTTCGGATAGTCTAGCAGTCTACAAGCCTAGTAATAAATGCTTCTCAAACTATGGCGTTTGGAATCTCTGTTTAACTGTAGGTCCCGTTGAGTCTAAAAATAGAATGAGCGTAAGTTTACTGAACGTGAGAAGATCTCCCATGTCTCATTCCTGGAATGCAGAGGCATTTTTTTAGACGTACTTATATGGTACAAAATACCGTTCTTTAAATTTCACGTTCAAAGATGAATACTGGAATCATTCCAGCCAAATAAGGTTGTATAAGGAGTTTGAAATCAATATCATTATCGTGACGGACAGACACTTTATTCTACGGATAAGTTCAAACCTAGCGCACGCGTTCTTTGGAAGCCATTGGAAACAAAAGTTCGATATTCGGTTTCCATAAAGCGCGTAAGCACTTGCGATTTATTGTTTAAACTCAACCAAAATTATAAAATTATCCCCAATTATTCATTGGGGTTGGAAAATGGATTGTTATCAATAAATTACAACTGGAAGCGGTTCTGATCTAATCGAGATGAACGCGGTCGAACTTCATCAAAGGCAGAGTTTCACTAAAAATTGATTCCATTTGGAAATTTTAAGAGAGTAGTTTACCTGCAACTGCTTCCAACAACTAAAAAAGCTTGAAGAATAGCTGACAAAAAAACCCCTGTATTGGTAAATCACAAAAGCGTGATTTTCCGCCACAACACAGATAGACCTCACACATGTTTGTAGACTCGACAAAAAATATTGCAAATTTTTTTGAATGGAAAATCCTCCAATGTGGATGAGGACCTAAAAACCGAGTTGTCATTCTTCTAATCTGGTATCAAGAAGTCACCTCAATGATTACAGGTAATTGAACAAACAATCCAAAGGTGTTGGAGGTTTTTTAAAACTGATCCAGGTCTCGAAAACAGACGTCTAGATGCGAAACTTTTTAGGAACAGTCCTAAAACATACCATTACTCACAAGGCGATATAGTGAAACATTTTTTATACAGCAGCCATACTTTTTATTGAGAATAAAAAGAGATTATTATTTTCGCTGTACTGAGAACATCACTCTCTCCAGGTCACAATTACGTGCTGAAATTAAATACAAATTATGCAAATTTAAAGAAAATACAATATATAATTTATTTCAGATTTCCTTTTAATAGAATAAATGTCTTTTTGAGTTAGTTACACTTGCTTTTATTTTGCGTATAAATTTTTAATTAAAAAAAAAACATAATGAACTGAGATAACCCTAGAAAAACATTTAAAGCAAATTAATACCGCGTTACAAAAAAAAAAAAAAACAATTTGCTAGGCAATCCATTGTTTTATTTTGTTTTGTGATGATTTAAATAAGATTTATTATGAGTAGATAATAGAAATATTACTTGAAGGAACAAACAACACAAGAAACTGAGATAGTTCAGAAAAAGAAAATTTATGAATTCGGGAAGAGGGATTTTGGATTACATATGAAATGGAGCAAAAATTAGAAACCCAATTTCCAACTAGAGAGACTGGCCATAGGAGGCAGAATTCTAGACAATAACGAAAAAAAAGAAAAGAAAAAACTGGAACAATTAAGAAACTAGTAATTGGTTCGTATTAACTCTCCACACCTTTAAGGTTGAATGACAGTTTAATTCTATAAATTCGTATCTCCACCTCTTTTCTGCGAGCCCTAAACACGTACTATCAGCGAAAATAAAATTACTTCCCATTTATCATAAACTGAAAGAAAATTTTAGCTAATGTAAGGGATAACTTAAGCATTGAAGAGTTGTAGTTTTTAACAGAATTTAAAAAAAAAAAACCGGTAACTCAAAGTTCTATTCTTTTTAATGTCAATTTTAGTACTCAAATATTCAAGAAATATTTTTTAGGTATCGTAATTTTCTTGAGGTACACCTGGGAAATACATTAAATTCCCCTTCATTTCTAGTTTGGGATTTGCGTTGGTAGATTGATAAAGGAAATTCCTTTCGGTTTCTTGCCTTGTCATAATCCAAAATAGATTGTGCCTTCAGATATATTGTACAGTTTCTTTATATGTTCCTTCTGCTGTTTTCATATTATCCCTAAATGTTTGTTGCCTTTCAATGGCTCTTACAATTGTAATACCCGTTTTACTTCCACTGTGGGAAACGCTCCAAATTCACTGGGCGCAGCCCTATGGGGATTACGTTGCAGATATTCCTGCAGAATTTCGGCAGCCAAATGATTGGCCTTATGCGAAATCTCTGACTTCTCGAGAACGGGCATATGCTTGCGCTGCAAAGCCACTAGATTATGAGTATCTTTAGCAGTCTTGGGATTAGTTTGCAACAGTGATAAAGCCCAGGCATGTTTCATTTTCGTTAATTCCGATTCCAGTTCAATGATGCGTTTGTCTTTTGGTTGTGGCACAAAGATGGGATCAAATTTCTTGAGTTTAATCTTTAGCTGATCAGCCTGAAGACGCAAACGTTCTGATCTTTCACTGTTAAACACATGTTTGAGTAGTTGCAACTCCTCGGCAATAAGAGGTGTGGCCCCAGTGGTGTGTGTTGTAAATGAGGTGTTGGTAGAATGACCCGGCGGGGCATTGGTGGATAAGAAGGAAGTATCTGCTCTCTTTGGACCGGCGGTCATTTTAAGTTTCTCTCTCAAATTACTCTTTTCACTCTCCAAAGCCTCAATATCCGACTGCAAATGATCCATAGTCTCCTCATATTCTTTTTCTTTCTTTTGTAAGAGTTCCGCTGTCTCGTCGTATTTCTGCTTCCATTGCAAGGCATGGTCGTATTCGGCTTGCAATACCGACAGTTTCTTCTCGGCCAAGTCTTTACGTATTTGCATTTCTGATAATTCATTCTGTTTCATTTTGGCAGCCAGTTTCAGCTGTTTGATATCGGCCTCACGATTCTCCAAGGTGGCAGCTAACACGTTCTTTTGCTCCAATTGTTTCTTGATAGTTTGCGCTCTAAGTATAATGGGAGAGGGAGATTTCTCTTGTTTCTGGTTGGCCAAAGACATAATCTCATACTCTTTGTCTAACAAATACTGGGCTACTGTTTGCAAATCGTTGTTGGCTTGGGACAGAATGCCCTTGAAGTTTTGAGATGGTCCTCTGTCGTCCTGTTCATAGATTCTCTCACAGGCTTGTGAAAGGAAGTCCCAGAATTTCGGTGTATCTATGCAATGATCATTGGCATTGTCGCTTTCTATGGAGGCCACAATGGTGGCCAATGATTGTTTGTTGGCTTGATGAAGGGCAGACATAATGCGTGACAGAGCATGAGCTAATTGGCGCATGGATTCCAATTTCAAGGGAGAAATGCCGCATTTGATGACGTGCATATCTTGCGGCAAGCGGCGCTTAATCAATTTCACCTGTTGTTTGATGGACTCCACATTATCGCCTAGAAATTGCATCAGCAAGGCGGTATCACTGGTGGAACCTTCCTGCCTCAATATAGCCTTAACGATGGCTGTATCAGTCAATACACTCTCACAGGCAGATTGTATAGCAGCCACACAATCTCTGACCATTTGAGTCTCATTCAGCAGATCTTCTCCAGCCAAAAGCACCGAATTCATGGCATTAAAGAAGGCCACACACTTCTCAATGTTGTCGGTGGTGGAATTCTCATCCAATTGGTTGGATTTCAGCAGTTCTATTATGCCGTCTATAGTTTTCTCCTGGGCTATCATTTCTGGCAAAGAGGAGCCAGCTCTTAACAAAGTATCTGGCTGGCAGCTATTCAAACCGTAAAGTATCTGGTGCAAAGCACACTGGAGATTATGTATATAATGCATTAGCCTGCATTTGAAGGCATATTGCTGGACGCTGTGGCCCTGGGTAATGGAATCCTTGGTTACATTTTCCACCGCCGGGAACCTTTCTCTGGTCTGGCTAATTACAATGCCACACTTGAAGACAAGACGAGAAATCAGCAAAATCACCAATATAGAGTCGTGGTCCCCGCCACGGCTCATGAACGATTCCGGCATGAAGGCGGTCAACATGTGCACGTGTTCATTGGCCTGTGACAGTTCAATTTGTCTCAACTGCACATCGATGGCACGAGTGTAGGCCTTTGATTCAGCAAACATTTGTTTGTAATCCACGGCCTCTGTGGCGATCTTCAATTGATTGTCCTGCAATGACTTCTCTTCATTGTTGGCCGAAGCCTTATCCCTCATTTCGATCAATTGATCATTAAGTTTTTGTACCAGCTCCCTAAATTTCGTTATGGTTTGATCTCTGTCGTAAATTGTTTCGATGGCTGCGTCTCGTTCGCGCAAAACCTCCTTTTTAGCGGCATGAGCCAGATCCAATTCTTCACGCAGATCCATTTCCAAATCATGATTACTCTCAATTAACTGTTCGTGCACCTCTTCTAAAGCCTCCAGTTGAGCTACTTCCTCCTCCAGCAATTTAACACGATCTTCCAATTCGAATTTCTTTTCTGTCAATTGTTCGACCATAGTCTCAGCTCCCAAGGCAGCATCAACTTGTTCCTAAAATACAATAATCAAATAGCAAATAAAATTAAGCAAACCTTCCGGCTTTATAATGACTGATTATTTGTAGGGTGATTTTGAGTTTGAATTAATTTTTTTTCTGTGTGGTTTGTGAACAAAATTTTGAACAAAGTAAAGAATTTAGCATTACCTCCTGTGGTTAAATTTAGCCCAAATTTTTTTGTTTGGCCAACAGAAAGTACGAAAAAAGGAAAAACAAGAAATCAGTTGGTGAGTTATGGGAAAATGAGTATTATTTACAAAAGCTTTAGCAGGCATTAAGAAATCCTCATTGTAATGGGCAAATAGTTTTCATAACAACTGAAGTCAAATGTGGCGCAAGAAAAAAAAATTGTGAAATGAAGCTGATAGAATAAGAGCAATATACATATGTTGGAATTTCAGGCATAGTGTTATTAAACTAAACGGAAATTGGTGATAGAAGAAACATTTGGATAAATGCTATCATCAGTGACACTGTCTTTCAAACTACAATCCAACACAAGTAATTATTTTCTCACGATTTCCCACATGATCAAGCACCGATAACTTATTACTAGCTATTCTTTTATACACTTTCCTATGGAGCAGTTTTTGAATGAAAATTGTTTCCAGTACACCTTGTGTTTGAAATACTTGTTATTTGTATGTATTGGATTCACATCAAAACTATTCCCTATTTATTTTTACTTATATAGCAAGGGAGATAATGAGTATATTTCTGCTACGTATGGGAGGACGTTTGTGGTGTAAATTCGCCAAATTGTATTGACAATGGTTTCTAATGTAGTACAATAAGCGTACGATAGGTGGAGCATTAGATGTAGATAACACGGATGCCTGCGATGCTCGGCCTTCGCCATGATATAGAGTACGCTCCAAAGCACTTATTATCATAATAAAATGATTTTTTCCCATAAATAATGGCCTTCCAATATATCAATTTACTTTAAGAAAACTGTTTTCTAAATCATGTTCCCCCTCTCCCATTTTTTCCCCAACAAGAAGCAATAATTAATTAATCGACGAAGTTCGAATTTTTTAATTATGCAAAAAAAAAAAAAGGATAAAGTAGAGTCACTGAAGTTCTTTAAATCAAACAGTAAATCATCGAAATGACATGAAATTTTGATAGACTTCACTTAACGGTTACCAATTTCCAAAACTAATATCGGTTTTAGAGGCTGCATCTGTGTGATAGTTCCAAAACTTATTGACCGAGAGCTTCTTAATTTTTATAATACATAGATAGGTACATTTTCAATAGTAAACCTATACTTATATAAATGTGTATAAGGAAACTACTTCACAAAAATAGGGGATTTTCCAAACTGTCCTCCTACAAAAGCTTTGTATTGCCTTCCAATGGAAATATTGATTAGAAATACACATTTTTCGTAAAAGCTAAACTATAATGAACAGGAACATTTATAAAAGTTTATTTCTGTTTTGATTTTGATGTTGTAATTTTGTTTAAAGAAAGAAGCTTGCTTCTGTTTTATTTGCGAAACAAATATCTATTTCATACAGTGATTCATCTCTTACTTCAAACGAAACTGGGAAGCCAATCTAGTGATTAGAAATACACATTTTCGTAAAAGCTGAACTATAATGAGCAGGAACATTTATAAAAGTTCATTTCTGTTTCGATTCTGATGTTGTAATTTTGTTTAAAGGAAGAAGCTTGCTTCTATTTCATACAGAGATTCATCTCTTACTTCAAACGAAACTGGGAAGCCAATCTAATTTGATTTGAGAATTTGGAGCAAAAGTACAGTTTTGTGCAGCTTCATTTTTCAATCTGAATCGGAGCTGAAACCCAATATAGTTTCGTTTCTGCAGAGAAAATGGTCTGGCATCAAATTGAGAAACATAAACGTTCGCAACAAATTAAATATAACTGCTGCGTTGCAGTACTTTTTGCTTGAGGTACAACTTTTACAAGTTTTACTAAAAACAATTAATTCTTGTCCTTTATTTCATTTATTAGTCGTGCAAAACTAGTTGTCTTCAGTTCCTGAAAAAATCGCTTTTGCAAATATAAATTGAAATAAACAAAATAATTTGGTTTCATTTGAATCGCATTAAAATATTAAAAAAGTAATTAAACAAAGTTTTTAACTTTAACTTTAACTTTAACTTTTTGACAAATTAAACCATTTCATGAACTGAATCTGAAACAAAATTGTTTATAGTTTCGTTTCGGATGAATACATCGGAATAAAGACTATACCCAATAATTTTGATTTCGATACATGGAAACAAACTATTTTTCGGTTGCATTCTATTCCTGCAAGGTCCTTGATGTGAATAAAAAACTCATACTTGAAAATCTGATTGCATAGGATGTCTTTTTTCTGTTTTGGTAATTATTAGCAGCTGAGCTAACTGAGGATATGAACATTTATTTTAAATCATTATTGCTAGCTTGTCCTTTTCATTTTCACTCTCTTCTTTTCCAACATTTAAATTTAATAACACCGCTACACCTTACTTCGCATCTATAACCATCCGTAATTATTTCAAATTTCCACTCACCTGAAGATCCGCCACGGTTGCTTCCATTTCATCAATTTTCGCTGACAGTTTTTCTTTGGTTCTTTCCAACTCAGCTACTTCGGACTTTTTCATATCCAATTCTTTTGTTAACTTTTGTATGTCATGTTTATCGTGGGCCGACAGATCTCTTAGCCGTACTAGGGTCTCTTTAAGGCGCAAATTTTGTTGTTCCATTTGTTTGAACTCGTAAACCGATGGCCCACCCTCTCCTATAGAGCCCAAAGAGGTTTCTGCTTTATTTTGCATCTCAGAACGTAGCAATTCCAAATCGACTTGTAATTCCTCTATGCGCTCCTTGGCGGAATCCAGTTCCAGCTGCAGAGTGTCGGCCTTTTCCTCAGCCATTTCTTTGTCCAAGGTAATGAGCTCAACGTTGTCAGCCAACTCAGCCATTTCTTGGGCATGCCGTTCCTTGGCCTCAATGGCATCCTTGGTCTCTTGTTTGGCTCTTTGCAGCTCTTTCTGCAAGGATGCCTGAGCAGCCATGATTTTGGAACGGAACTCCTGCAACTGCTCGAATTGAATTTTCATTTTGTCAAAATCGCGCAAACGTTCCTTGTCCTCATTACGCCGTTGTTTAATAGTTTCTAGTTTTTCAGTGAGATCAGCCACTTGGGCTTGCAATTCGTCATTGAGTTTCTTTTGCTCATTTAAACTGGCCTTATCTTCTGCAGTCATTTGATTGGGAGGGGACGAGAATGAAGGAGATCGTAACGGTTGTGAGGGCGTAAATTGGGGCTTCAAAATTTCCATAAAACCGGTCTCAACAAAGGAATTCTTCTTGCCATTGTTGCCGTTATTGGGTGTGGTGGGATCGCCACCAGCTGTGGTGATCAAAGACAAATTGGACGTTGACTTATCCTTGGAGATGCCAGTAGCCTGTGGTTGGATACTTTTGCGACTTGCAGTACTGGCCGTACTGCCGCTACGTTCCGTCAGCGACGTGGACAACTGCGACCGGGAGCCGTGCAAAGATAAACGACTCGAAGTGAGCGAAGGGCGAGACATACTTAGCCGGGTTTTAGTCGGTTGAGGTGCAGTATGCTTCAGGCCATCCCCTGCTCCCGTGGTTACATCTTCCGTAGACTTACGGCCAGAGGTATCAGGAGCAGGCTGTGTAACCTTAAGCTGGGTGGGCCGCACAAACATGCCATAGTTGTCGGCACACACAAAATAGGCGGTTCCCTTAATGGAACCATTGTTTTTGCCCTTGGGCTCATCCAGGACCACACCTACCCACTTGCCCACAGCAAAGCTGGTCATGCCCACATAGGCTATAGTGCCATGTAGATCTTTGCCCGTCAACTCGACACGAGCGCCCACTTTTATGTTCTTTTCCGACATTTAAGAATATGGCAACTCCAGCTCTGGCCAGCAACAATGACAACAGCAAGGAATCTGGAGACACAGAGTGGAGATTAGATATGAAAACAAACGGTATTCCTTTCATGGAGTAGAAGTCATTGAACTTACCAAGTTTGCAGTATGAAGAAAACGAGACGATTTCTTCCCCTTTAAATTCCCACCCAGCTGGTGTTTGCCGTGTAAAATGCAATTAGCCTCTTGCTATAAAAGAAAGTTTATTATATGGTTAGCCACTATATTTGTCGCTGCTCTGCTGTTTTGTTGGCCAAAATTGACATCATTATTAGTCACAGCCGTTTTCTTGGGCGACTACTTTACTACCACTACCATCACCAACGTTAACAAATCTCGTGAGAATTATTTTGCTTTTATGGTATCTGCACTTACTTATCTTGGGATTTATTCAATGTCTTCAGTTTTTCAAAGTCTCTACTTGTGAGTTTTGTTTATTTATTTTGTTCAATTTATGCGATTAATACAAAAAATTCAACTTATTACAGATCAATGTAAGGTGATTGCAACTGATGTGTAGGAAAAAACTATTGCACCGTTTTGACACATTAACTATGCAGAAGTTTGAAAAGCACTGCAGCTTTATGACATCAACATTCGATGGAGTTGCCACAAGTCTTAGGAAAATACGACGGAAAAACATACTCCGCTTCAGAGAGATAATGAAAATACGAGGATATACCAAAAATTGGAACGACAACGAAAAATAATCGATTTAGGCACATATCAACTGCAGGAGTCCAATACAGGGCTCTACAGGCACAATTTTCTGCCTTAGCTTTGGCGCTCAAACAAAAATTTCTGAATAGAAGGACCACTTTCAACAAAATTTGCGAACAAAAAGATATTTATTATTGTAATTATTTACTATTATATTTACTGTTATAAATTAAGTGATTTAAAAAAAAAAATAAAATTTTCGACGGCACTGTTTTTTTGCAAAGAACTTTATATGATCCAAAACTTTTCGTATAGAAAAGTGTAATGGATGAGTAAGTCATGGATGGCGCTTTTCATATAAATATAGTTGTTTGTATGGCATTTTCCATATAGGAAAGAGGCATGGATGACACTTTGAAACCAATCTTAGACAGCGTTTGACATTATAATTTTTTGTAATGAAATTTTCAAATGTTAGAACAAATTCTTTTCAAATTTAATAATATTGTAATAGTACATAAGATAGCTATATATATAGAATAGATTTAAATCAAGACTTTCCATGATTTAGAATTCCTGGATTTCAAAAAAGCTCCTTTTAATAAACATATTGAAATCGTCACTACAGTCGGTGAGATTGCCGAGGTTTTCTAAAAGCGACAATGTCAACACTGTCTGGAACAAAAAACGCGTAAATGACATCAAGCAGTGTTGTATATAAATGTAACACGAAACATATGTTTCAACAAAGAAATAACTGCAACGATTTCTGTTTATTGTTTGTTTTGCCCGCGGAACTTTATTGCTTTCTTGATCAGGTTTGTCCGTGGAACTATGTTCAGTGAGAAGGGTTTACACACCTATGGCACTTCATTGCCCCTACTGGAGTTAGGTAATTCCTCTTAAGGTTGACATCATTCTTCTACTGTAGAAATTCCCTTCACTTGCAGATGAAGTGCCCTCCAAGAAACCCGTATATGTTCAAGACCAGATAGCCACCGATGACCAGGGACGGCGTAGATTCCATGGTGCTTTTACAGGAGGCTTTAGTGCAGGTTATTGGAACACAGTGGGCTCCAAAGAAGGGTGGACACCACAGTCATTTAAAAGTTCCCGCACTGAAAAGGCTACCGACGTTGTCACTCAGCGGCCGGAGGATTTTATGGACGACGAAGATCGTGGAGAGTTTGGCATAGCACCAAAGGGTTTAGAGATACATGAAGACTTCACTGGTTCAGAACACACGGAACAAAGGAAGCGGAAGTTTTTGCAAAATGATTTGAAACCTATACCGGGGGAACCGGTTTTACAACAGTTGCTGAGACCGGTAAAGGACAAGGTGTCTGTAAGGATTTTGAAGGCATGGGGATGGCGACCAGGCCAAGGCGTGGGTCCACGTCAGACCAGAAGAGAAAAGAAGAAAGCCAGGGAGAAAAACAAAAAGGAGTTGTATCTAATGGAAAGATACGGGTGTGAGATGCCCACAACTAGCAAATCATTAATCGGTATGCAATCAGATGATGATGAGGGAGATCATGACGATGCAGATGATGACTCAGACAATGAGGATATCACGTTTGCTCCGGAGGATTATGAAGCCGTACCGTATGGCTATAAAGATGACAATTATGGTCTCGGTTACAAGCCTTTGAGCCGCCAATCGGTTTTGGGTGCAGCGTCAAATAGTTCGTCTGCCAGTTCTTTAAAGCAAAAGAGAGAACACTTCAATCTTTTTAGGCCTTTGGAGGCCGTAGGCAAGAACAACCAAAAAATTTCCTTCACCGGTCAGGCCTTTGGGGTGGGTGCCTTAGAAGAAGATGACGATGAGGACGTCTATGCCACTGATGATTTGACTAGATACGATTTTTCTCTGGAAAACAAAAAGACATCGAAAAAGTCTTCCAAAGGAATACAAAAAGAACAATTAGTTTTTGAAGACTTTATACTGGATTTAAATCCTGAAAAGCCACTTGAATATAAAGTAGAGATACCTTTTGGTTGGCAGCCTCGTAATTGGTATCAGAAGAGATCCCGTTTTGAACCCATGGATCCTAGAGTGCAAAGAAATTTAGAAAGAAAATTTGCTGAATCCGAAAAAAAGGGTGAACAAGAAATGACTCGAGAAAAAAGGGCTCAACTTTTGGGTGAGGAGTTGAGGAAACCAGAGGATGGCAGGGAAGCTAAATCAACAGCCCAGAATGTGATAAAACCATCCATTTTTGAGTTACAGAAGCAACATAAAGAAAGACAGGATAAGACGAAATCTTTGTTAGAGAAGATTTCCATCAAATCGTCCAGCTTTACCAAGGGCGGCATTATTACATTGGAGGGCGAGGAAAAGCCAGCAGACGCCTTCACGCCCGAAGATATTTCATCCAGCTTTAAGCCCTTTGTCAATAATACAGCGAAACAAAAACGTTATGAACAATTTTTGGCCCAGAATTTATCAACAGAAAAAGAAATTGAGGAATTCTTGAAAACTATACAACCGGTGGAGCTGTCTCTGTGGGATAAACAAATGGAACAAAAGGAGTTTATACAGGCAAAGAAGTTGTATAGGCCGTTAAAGGGCATTATGTCGGATAGGTAAGGTAACATAAAGTTTTATCTAAATTCAACAGTATCTAGGAATTTGGAGAGGGTTTGTTCAAAAAAAATTCTGGTTAGAGGTTGTTCGTGTAGAAAACTATGTAAATTCAGGAAAGTTCCTTTTCGTACAGCAATATTTTTAGGAGGAATTTTTTCGTATAGGAAAGTTTCTAGGAAGAGGCTTTTCATAGGGAAACATTTCGGGAGAGGCTTTACGTTTGGAAAAGTTTCTCGTAAGAGGCTTTTCGTATAGAAAAGTTACCGATAATTAGCTTTTTTATAGAAAGTTTTTGACAAAACTTTCGGTACAGAAGTTTTTTGGGAACAGGCAAATCTTTTCTTATAGAATCGTTACTGGGAAGTGGCTTTTCTTATGGATATCTTTCTAGAAAGTGGTTTTCCTTAGAGAAAACAAGAAAGCTGTTGACTGCGGTTTTCACATTCTCTGAAGAGGCAATTCGATTTAAAAGTCCATTAAGTATGACTTTTCTCTTTAGAAATTCCTAAAAAAATACTTTTACGGACTTTACACCATACATAAAGTAATATTCATATATATTCGTCCCATTCTAATTTAGGTTTATAACCGAATCTGAAGTTAAGGCTAAACAAAAGTCCTCCGAAATCAAGAAAAACGAACCCAAACAAATTGTCGTTCAGCGCACCACAACAATGTGGAAACCCCATAGCCTGCTCTGCAAAAGATTCAACATTGCCGAGCCCTTTGGCGGCTTAATGGAAGACGAAAAAAAACCCAGGCATAAACCCAAACTGTCTGTGTTCGATTATTTGGAAACATCTATAAACAAAAAGGAAGATTTCAAGACACCCGTCATCATACCGAAGCATATCGAGAAACCGCTGGAAATTGTAAAACAAACAAAGGAACTCAACACTGAAGACAATGCAGAGCGTGTACCGCAAGCATCTTTGGAATGGCAAAATGTTTTGGAAGGTAAGGAAAAGCAGGCACCAGAAAAAACTCAATCAACATTTAAAGCCAAAACTGAATTGGAGAAAAAAGTTGTAGAGAGTTTGGATAAGCCCATAGCGGAAAAGAAAGAACTCTTCAAATCTATATTCTCTGATAGCGAATCAGAGGGAGAAGAAGAAGACAAGGATAACACAAATGATGACAGTAAAGACGAATTATTAGCTTCTTTAACAAAACCGATTAGTGCAGCGGCTGCCAACTTGTTAAGAAATAACTCACCACCAAGGGGAATATTCAAAGCTCTGTTCAATGCTCCCACCACCACGGTAAATTTAACAAGAGAAAATGAACCCGTCATTGATTTGACAAACGATAGCCAAACTAAAACCTCAGAAACATCAACAAAAACACAATCAATAGATGTTAACGAAAAAACAAAGTTTGCGGAAAAAGAAAGAATTTTGTTTAAACCAAAGACGTCGAGAGAACATAAAGAGGAGACTACGCATTCCTTTGAAACCTATGGGCCTGCTTTGCCCGCCGCACCACCTACAAAACCGAGTCAACCTATTGCACCATCCACCACGTCGTTAGACGATAAATTATTATCCCTGTGGCAGAAACACAAAACTGATTCTCGTGTTTCTGACGTTTGGGTTGAAAAGGGAGTGAAATTGGATAGCTCAGATAGTGGCGAGGATTCATCTTCCGATGGCAGTTCCAGCTCGGACGACAATTCAATAAAACATAAGAAAAAGTCCAATAAATCTAAGAAGAAAAAATCTTCCGACTATAAGCATAAAAAGCATAAAGATCACAAATCGAGTAAAAAATCAAGAAAATCAGATAAGAAGAAAAAGAAACATAAAAAGAAATAAAAAATTGTATTTTCAAAAAAACTAAAGTTGTCTATATAAAAATCATTTCAATTGCGAAGGATGTGGATAAAAAACAAAGAATTCCATAAAATATTTTCCATCCAAATTGTACCTAGAGTAACTGATTTCTCTTATTACCTTTTCGGTTTGGGAACGTTTTGGAGAGAAACTTTCGTATATATAAATGTCTTATAGAAACTTTCTCGGAAATACCATTTTATAAAAAAAAAGATTGCTTTGGATATTTTCTTTAAAGAAGTTATTATTTTCGATACGAACTTTTAAGTAGAAATGTCATAGGAAGAACTCTGTACAGAAAACTTTTGTTAGAGATATTTGATATTGCAATGTAGTATGAATGGGAGCTTTGTTGTTAACGCTTCTTCGTATGGAAAAATTTGTTGTTAGGGAATTGCGGTACAGAGAAGTTCCTAGTTAGGGAATGTTCATACAGAAAAATAAGTATAAGTTCCTTATTAGGCACTCTTACTACAGAAAAGTCCATTGTTGGACACTTTTCTTACAGAAAAGTTGCTTGTTAGACATTTTTCGTATAGAAAAGTAGCTTGCTAGGCACTTTTCTTATAGAAAAGTTGCTTGTTAGACAATTGTGAAGTTGCTTGTACAGCACTT
>JAHXMU010000145.1:2910174-2937118 GCA_019455685.1 Philornis downsi | reverse complement strand
TGCGATATACGGTCTAGATTTACGATATTATGGACATTGTTGTTGTTATAGCACTACTAACTGTTGCTTGCTTGTTGCTGCCGCCTGATTTGACGGTCACTGAGTTTCTCTCGGTGTGTCAGTCAGTCCATAAAAGACAAAAGACGGCGATCAACGTTAATGCTACTTAGTTGGTAGCATGATACTCCGCTACGTTCGTCGTACTACGCTAACAACTGTCACTGTCGTCATTAGCCAATGCCGGACGGACAAGGAGTGTACATCCCTCTGATGACGGCACTGTGGTTTGAGGGTAAATATTATTGGAATAGGGAAAAGTGAAATTCCACGTAATAAAGTCTACATACATACGTGATTGAATCTAACTTGGCAATTTTAGGACCCCATAACTTCTAGATAAAGATCTGACTATATCTAACGAGTAGTGCCAGATATGCACTTCGATCTGATCATACTTCGCGCCAAGTCTGTTGCAATTTGTCTTAAATGGAATTAGATCTAACAGATATAATCAGAAAATATTAGATTCGATAAGAAAGAAAAGAGAGAGAGAAAAAAAGAGCTATCGTAATCATACTCCGTCACAATGCATCAGGTGTCGGAGTACGAAGGCAGTCCCAAAACTAACTGGCTTGACGTATAGATAGTGTCAGTAGTTTGAAAAAAATTATTTTTGTGAAAAGTGGCAACATTACAAACATATGTTTTAAGTCTCAAGGCACCACGTTGTTTAGCATTTTTTTTTTGAGCCATCAAAAGTAAACGATATCAGTGAATTTGTAAACATGAAAAAAATTGGTCACCGTTGTGTATATTTATTATATTTCCATTTGAAAAGTCTCAGTCCAACTAATATTGAAGCCGAGCTAGATTCTACTTGGGGCAGTTTGCTCTTACGACCGTAAAATATTGGGTAGCAGAGTTTAAACGGGGTCGTACGAGCTGCTAAGACAACCACCGTACTGGTCGACCAACTGGGGTGTTCTCGCCAGACATGGTTAAGAAAATCCACAAAATCGTATTGGATGATCGTCGTCGACTGCGTGGTCGTTGTCGGTGCCTGAGCTAGCTGAAATGGTAGGCATTTCAAAAATTGTTATACTCGTACATCATTTATCGACCGAAGATTTAAAAATGCGAAAGCTGTTTCAAGATGGTTGCCGCGCTTGCTTTCAATCGACTAAAAAACGGCGTAGTGAAAATGTTTCGGTAGAGTGTTAGACGAAGTTTCACCGCAATAGGGCCAAATTTTTGCATTGATTTATAATCATGAATGAGACATGGAACAGTCAGACAAAGGAAGAGTCAAAGCAGTTTACTGGAATGGGAGAATCGTGCATAAAGAAGGAGAAGACGGTTCCACGTGCAGGCAAGGTCATGGCGTCTGTATTTTGGGATACGCATGGGATTATTTTTATTGAATATCTTTCGAAAGGAAAAACCATCAACGGTAAATATTATGCTAATTTATAGCAATGTTTAGATGACGACATTATGGGAAAAAGAACGCATTTGGTGAAAAAGAAAATGTTGTTTCATCAAGACAATGCTCCAGATAACACATCTACTATTGCAATGGCCAAAATTAATGAATTAAAGTTCAAATTGCTTCACGCACGCACCTTATCTGCCAGATTTAGTTCCCTCGGACTATATTTTCTACTTCCAAAAATGGAAAAAGAAAATGATCCGGTGGTAAAAGATTTTCCAACAATGAAGAGGTAGAGTCTGCGGTTGTTGGCTAATTTAAGGAGTTTGATAGTTCTTACCATACACAGGGTATAGAAACTATTGAATATTGCTGCAGAAAGTGTATCGAACTAAAGGACATTATGTTGGAAAATAAATAAAAATTTCTTCAACTTTTTTGGGTCTTCTTTGTTATGTCGGCTATTTTTGGGAAAGCTCTCGTATGATTATGGGATAATTTGCGCATTCTCGGCATTAACGTTCAACAAAAGGACGTAAGGCTACGGTAGTTATAAACTAATTCTCCCAAACGAAGAGGTTGCTCTTTCTAAAGTGACTCATAACATGAGCCAGACGTAGACACTAATCGGGTAAATTGTTTCCACCTGAAACTATTGACTGGATCTAGGGCTTAGCCCCATCGCTTACATATGGAATTGCGATAAGTTCCTTAATGTGCTTGGATCAATTTTTCATCTAGAGTCGTACTCCAAACCATCCAACATGCAAATTTCCCTGCATCTCATGAATGATGTGGAAGACCTTCTCACATTCTGTGAGTTTATAAAAATTCTAATTTTAAGACTCAATCAAGTGGGTGCTACAGCGATAATTCCAAATGCCAAAATTTGAGAAGCATTTACAAGACTTACTCGGCTACTCGAAAAGTTCCTGAGACACATCGAGGTAACCGCCGCTCAAATTGTAATAGGTGACTGTATGCAGGATTGAACCTGCGATCGTGCGAACGATAGTCACATGTACATCGCGCCACAGTCGGTCACGTTGCCCCGTTGGCGAAACAAGTTGTAGCCAGTAAGAGACCGAAATTGACAACAAACAAAAATAAAAAAACAAAAAAATAGAATCAAATTGCACAGTTTGCATCATATACTAATACATCTACCTGATCTACTATGATCGCTCTTGATCATCTGTAATATAACGCCTATCTCATTGTGTTCCTCTCCAATTTTTTCCACTTATTATAAGCTGGGATAATTGAGATTGTTGAAAGTATATCTAAACCGGTGGCTGGAAGATGAAGCGCGACGCTCCATTATATAATTTCTCAGCAAGAGTTTAATAGTTTTTTTTTTTTTAACTCATCCAGTGCCTCGTTTAAAATTTATTCCATTAATAAAATTGCGATGTCAATACCTCGTTTTTAGCTTTGTTTTTTAAATTGTGTAATGAAATAGTGAAAAATGTTCCGCCATTACGAACGTCTGCCAAACCACTGTACCACTCTCATTTGGTATTTCAGGCCATATAAACTGAATAAAACTTCACTTTACTTTTCATTCATTTTGTACATATTTCTGTAGGTAGCTCCGCTATATAATTTTGTTTTATTAGCTGTCTCCGTGCATTTCGTCTTTCTTTCGCAGGCCAACATTGTTCACGTCAACCGTCAACCGATCGGACCATGCCAACCAATCCAATCATTTCAGCCAACACAGCCAGTCAGTCAGTCCACAGCTTAGCCACAATTCGAATAAATAAATAAATAAATTGCACATACCAACAATTTGTAAAAACAACAGTTCGAAATTGGAATTTAACATAAATTGTATGTTATGCCACGATATTCCACCATAATTCCGTCCGTATTCGATCGAATGTTGTTTCTTAGTTGTTTGCTTTGGTTTTTAGTTGGCTCCATTTTTTAACTTGGCTAAAATTTAATATTTTTTTGTTCCTTCACTCGTAATTGTTGTTGCTGCTATGGTTGTTGCTGGTGTTTCTCTAAATTACCACAAGAAAATCGAAGAGTGTTGTTTCAAACGCAGAAATAAACTTCTTATGAATGGGGGGTTTTGTTGTCATTGTCTGAAAGATTGGTTGAATATCGAAAATTATGTAAAAAAAGTAGTGTTTAATGCAAAATTAAATCGAAGAAACAAATCAAAGAAGTGGAAGAAAACAATAAATAGACCACAAACTGTTCTGGTATTTATTTATGGTGAAATAAACAAAAGTTTATTGTTCAAAATAATTCAAAACACAACTGGTTGCTACGAAGAGCATGGAGAGAGGATGTTACGTAAGTTAACAGTCTGAAGGAGAGAGAAGTTCGAACCCTGGCTGGCACACATCAATTTGTAAAAAACATCCCAAGTCTTTAAATAAAAACTACTCTTCCTTGCAATTTCTATCAAAATTTAAAACGCCAGACTGTACAAAGATAAAACCATTTTGCATAAATTTCAGACAAATTTACAACTGAATAGATCAAATATATGAATTGTTATTCTTTCAAACTTCTCAATTTTGCTTTATGACTCAATTCCAATTGATTCAATTCAACAAATTGCGGAGGGGACAGAACATCCCCTGAAAATGTGATAAAATTCAATGCGAAAGTGATAAATCTAAGCTTAGATGATGTATTTGTATGAGGGCTGCATCAAAATATTATCCGATATGCACAAAGCTTAGAACGTCAGACTATACAAAAATCAAAAATGAAACAATTTTGCATAAATTGTAGTTCTTCGTAACTTCTCAATTTTGCCTTAGGGTATGATTCCAATTGATTCAATCCAAAAAATTTTTGGAGCAGGTCGAAACTTCCCCAGAAAATGTGATAAAATTCCAACATGACAGCGATAAACCTAAGCTTAGATAATGTATTAGTATGAGAGCGACATCAAAACATTGTCCGATATGCACAATATTTAGAACGCCAGACTATAATGTGGAAAATTTACAACAGAATAGAATAATTATATGAATTGAAATTATTCGTAACTTCTCAATTTTGTCTTATGGCTCGATTCCAAGCGATTCAATTCACAAAATGTTGGGGAAGGTCAAAACTTCCCTAGAAAATGCGATAACAGAGAAAGGTTCGATCTACGGCCGGCCCATATCAATGTTTAAAATATGTGTCGAGTCCTTTAAGCAAAAACGACTCGTGCTTGTAATTTCTACCGGAATTTAAAAAGGATGATATCCTTCATAACTTCTCAGTTTTGCCAATGTAAATTCAAAAATTGTTGGGGCAAGTCAAAACTTCATTAGAAAATGTGATAAAATTCCAATGTGAAAGTGATAAATCTAAGCTTAAATAGGGTATTTGTATAAAGCCTGCATTACAACTTTGTCTGAGATGCACAAAATTGAAAACGCCAGACTGTAGAAGGATGAAGGATGTAACTATTGAGCACAAATTGTAGAAAAATTTACAATTTCAAATATATGAATTGATATTCAGTTCCGTTTGATTCAATTCACAATATTTAAGAGGGGCAAGAACTTTTCTAGAAAATGTGATAAAATTCCAATGTGAAAGTTTAGATGGTGTATTTGTAGGAGGACTGCATTAAAACATTGTCCGATATGCGTTATTATCATCAAAATTTCTTCCAGACTCAATCAGATTATATGTGCTCGTATCAAGATAAAACCGAGCTCCACAAGCGGATGATTTAAATCATAGGATAATTCTAATTTTTGACATTTACCCATATCAAATATAATATAATCAATTTCTAGTGATAACTGTGTCATTTGAATGTGGTTTAGACGATTCAATTGTAAGACTAGTTCCTGACCTAACAAATTTTATATACTAAAGATAACCAAATTCCATTCCTTTGGTCATAAGATAAGGCTTGGACGGTCTTTTTGTATAGAGCTATATGAGACAAACCATACACTTATATGGCCCAAACAAAATCTGTCTAAATTTCGATAAAAAGTAAGGTTTTGAGAAAGCATAATATTTGCTCTGGACGGCCCGTTCGTAGGGTAGTTGTTGTATGGATCAATAGAATCCATTCTTGGATCAATTAAAATTTATGTTACAACTTTTGTGAAAATCAGTCATTGTTGTAACCTGTAGCGTATTTCCAAAAATACCTGTATAAATTAAACGGAACAATTAGCCACATTAGGGAGTGAATCTGAGTTGTTACACAAAATTGAATATTTATGTCTTTGTTACAAAAAGGCATCGAAACCACTCGACCGATTGCACTGAAATTTCCGCAGTAAGTTATAGTCTATACTAAGTTTCAATTAGAAAAGGGGCGTGGCATCTGACACACACAAATAACAATTTTAAACGACCATATCCAATGAATTATTAGAGGAATAGAGAGAAATATGTCCGAGCAAAAAGTGAGCCTCTTTTCAGAATTCCACTACAGCAGGCAAAGTAATTGACCAATCGTCATAAAAATATAACTGTATATAACTACCGAATACGAACTTGTCATATACTGCTTTAGGTTAAGATGGGGACAAGGGCCTGGCACGGCTCACACGGGTTAACACTTTGAACAATCAAAACAAAAAATGGCAAACCTTTCACTAAATAAATAACATTTCAGATGACAGGTATTTAACAGCTGAGAGCCTTGCCAGACCGGCGGTTTTGAAACCACTATGGACTATTAGTGATATAAAGGTAATATTTGGTACGTGTGAAACGTCACTTCCCTGCTTACAAATCATTTGTATCGACCAAATTCGATTGCCATGACAACTTAACAACATTCTTTTATCAATCACGACATTGTCATTTGCTAAATTGGATCATGAGCGGGAAGAGTCATGGCTCCTCTTACATAATTTAAGGTTTAAAACGGCGCGATTTATGAGGTAAAAGAGAAATTTCGACAGGCAAACGTGGCCTGTTCAAAACGCCCTTGTTTTATACCAACAACAATCATCTGAAAAATTATTAAAGTTCTCATTAACATTCAAAATTTCAACTTAATAATTTAACCTTCTAAAACTCCAGATAATTTAAATTTTAATTTTTCTAGCGTTTTTCTCACATTTTAATGAGTTTCCATCTCTATTTCTTTCAATTTTAGTGTTAAATTAGTGGCTGGCTCATCCCAGTCAATCAACATCAAAGCCAACGTCATCAACATCGTCATCATCAGCATCGTCAACATCATTCTCAACACCACCAGTTCACGTCTTTCTCTCTTAGCTCAGAATTGTGGAATTCTGTTTGTGTTTCCTTCATCCCCGAAAGTGTTTAAATTATAACCAGCTCGAAAATGTTTGGGATCTTTAATTGTATTCATCGTAATCATCATGAAGGTCTATATATTAATTTCCTCCTGAAATCTATGAAATAATGTCACAAAATGCTGCCGATAGTTTGGTGAGTATCAACAAAATCCAAGTGCTAAAAATCGATTGATCAATGAAACGATCACTCCATCAATAGCTTGATTTTAAAACGTTTTTAGTTCTATTTTAAAATACCTTAAGCGTGTAGCATTTTATAGTTATGATTGTTATTGTTGTTGCTAAATTTTACGCTATTAGTGATTAGCAAAGACGTGTGATTTTTCCTCTACCGCCAACGATGTCTCAGGCCCCTTCATGCACCCCCACTGCTGCTCTTTTGTCTATTTTTTTTAGCCATTAATAGCTGTTATAGCCGTTATTATTCGTTTGTTAAAAATTATTGGTATCATTTTTCGTTTGCTGCAGATTTTTCGTTTGTTTGTAAAAAAAAATTACAAATACAAATAAAAAACTTTGGAAAATAAAAACTAAAACTAAAAATAAAAACTTTGTTTAGCGGATTTCACTTTAAGCGATGCCAATTCGTTTAAATTCATGTTGATTTCTTTGAAGGCCCTAAGTTAGGCATATGCGACAAAAGGGGAATTGTTGAGAATAAAATAATATATAATATAATAAAATAATACATAATATAAAGGAAATTATAATAAAAGTTGTATATGGGAAAATTATGGATAAGGAGATACGAGATATACTCGTACACAAAAATATTATAGAAAGCAATATAAAAAAAACTCTCTTAATTATTGAAGAAAATTTGAACCTTATTGGGGTCCTGTCTAAATTCTGCAAAGTGCGTAAGAGACGTCGAAGACAGCTGATCCTCCGAGGGGGTTTAGGTTGCCCTCTATTCGTCTGCCTACACAGCATGAACCGGAGACGTGTAACGTATTAAGAATAGAGATTACGATCTACAGGGTGGTGCACAAATCATGCTATAAACACAATGTCAATGTCAAGGGGGACCGTTATTTAAAGATGTTGAAGGAGTTTTTTTTACCCAGAACAGCTCCGAACACGTATCCGTTACAACAGCATTTGGTTCCAGCAAGATGGAGCAACTGCACACATAGTTAGACCGGTTATGCCCGAGTTTCAACGAAAATTTCCAAACAAATTAACATTGAGAAACTATATTTTCCGCTGACCCCAAAGTCATCTGGCCTGACTGCATCACAATTTTTTTTATGGGGTTCTGTCAAACAAGTGGTGTACAAAACGAAACCAAGAAATTTGACTGAAACGTAGCAGTCCATTAAAACAATAATTGGGGCGATTCCTATTTCAATACTTCAGGCTGCAAAGAATAATTTTCTGATCACATCTCGCATATAGGGGAATGAGCATAGAGATAATTTAGGGTCTGTCATTTTCATAAACAATTAGTTACATAAAATAAAATTCAACTTTCTGTACAATAAAAAAGAAATGAATGAAATATGTTTATTAAAAAAAATTTGTTTGAATTTCTAAATGTAGCACAATTGGCGTGCCACTCTGTATTACGCGCACGCACGCAAGAAAGAATACCTAGAATAATATTTTCCACCCTTTTTTCAAATCTGCACATGCAGTTTTGTTAGCGTCTAAGAAACGTGGTCCTCCAAGGGAGCTTAGGTCATCATCTTTTCGTCTGTCCACGCAACATGACTCAGAGCGTGTATGGCAGCTCTGTACAACAGTCGTCTTAATACCCTTTGTGTCTTTTTTAGATGTCGTTTGGAATAGATCTATGATCTATTACGCGTCGCATGTAGAAAAGCATTCCAAGTGCTTTTGTCTAATCCGTTCTTTTTTAATTTGGCGTAGCTTATTTGGTTAGCGCATAAGAAGCCTAGCTCGTCCAACGGAGTTTTGGTTATATTTTTTTCAAATTCTTTTTATACAACTCTTGATTCATATAACGCCGACACCCTTAATTAATGAAGATATATCTCAACGGCGAAAATCATGGTCCGGAAGGTCTGCTATCACCCATTTTTATGATCCAGAACGTCTCCCGTTCACATTACCTACTACTTTCAATTGAATATTAGGTATGATTGGGAGGCAGGCATCTATCCTCGCCTTCCACTGAAAGGCCTTGTAGAGTAAGGCATTGCTTCCTCTAAATTCTAGTAATTCACTACGTTGAAATTTTTATAACTGGAAAATTCCATTTGCATTTGGTAAACTTTCGCCAGGCTTTCTTACGAGAAATGATCAGATGTTTTGTTAAATTAGTACTTTTAACGATGGTTATGGCTGGCCGTGCAGACTTCTCTCCGAACTCCGAGCTGATATTGTTGCCCATCCCCTGTCTGTATTTCAAACCGAATTCTGAGTTAGTTCTAATGTTTCTGGGAATCAATTTCCTTATACATTTTAACACTTTTGATAACATATCGTAGATAGTTCTGATGGAACTTCGATGGTCACATAATTGTTGCAGTTTCTCGTGTCCTGTTCACGGAATATACATGTTGCTTGAGAATAGCTTTTTGTCACTTACTAATATGTTCCTCGCCGGAGCGAAATAATGCGTCTGAATCCCTTCAGAGAGGTAATGACATGTGTTTACCAACTGTTGGATTAAGACATTAAAGTCTACCATATTTCTTCTATACACACACGACAATTTTATAGTATCTACACAATTTGGTCGCTGCAACTGATTTTCAGTTGAAACAACTTCGTTTCATAAATTATTCCATTTCCAACAACTTAATGTCTCAGCATTTTCTGCGGAATCTTTCATTACTTCGGTTCCCACAACCGAATTTGAATATTATTTTGCTTATCTCCACTGATATCCTTTGGAATCGAACCATCTTTTTAAGAATCATTCTTAAGAATCGAATTTAATAATTATTCGATTGCTATCACCCAATTTTCTATTATTTGTATTACAGTCATCGAATTTTTGTCACTACAACCTTATCAATTTTCTATATTGCTATCATGAAGAATGAATGTTTGAATGTTAAGAATGAAGTTTTATTTGTTTTGATGTTTTTAAATCGAAACTGAAACTCATGTACAATTGTGGTAAGCGTCGGATGTGACAATCTTCATGTATGATTGTGGTCAATTCGGTTGCCGCAACTCACAAAATACCATAGTGTCTGCTGTGACTATTTGGGCGGATACAGGTTTAAGCCGTGAGACAAGCGTCTTAAAATTCTTACCAACTTTAAAACCACCTAAAAATTCATGACTTGTTGCATGGCACCTGTTTTCGTGGCGTCCGGCTCAGACTAGTTCGTTACATCTCCTGAACGGCAGTGATGTTGTTCTAATATCCGAAGAATACGCCCTCCGATCGGAAGTAGGCAAACCTATACTTAAATCGTGGTCTTCGCGGGCTCATCAACCTTTGAAGATCCTAGTGTTGGGTCCGCAATAGGCAATTAAGAAAGTTTAGTAGGCAACATCTAGGGCTGGCATTGGCCTGAAACGAAAATCCGTTTAGACAATTTTGTCTTTATCTTTAGAACATCATAGAAAGAGAAGATGGAAACAAAATAGAAAACGATTCATGTTCATTAAAATTCCATTCACTGTAATTTTTATTTACCTCTTATATTTGTAAATCAAATGTCAAAATTACTTTACAAAATAATTATCACATGATTAATTCGGTTCGGGGCAACGGAAAATCTTTATATTAATATCGAATGCCAAACCTTCTTGCAAATCCCGTTAGAAGTTGATACGGGATCGCAACCGATAATTTGTGCAAACGGAATTCCGTTTGCAAAATTTGCACGAATATTGCATTCGAAAAGAAATTCCCTTTGGGATGAACACAAGCCTTTATTCAAGACGCATGGAATTTTTTCTAGATGGAGACATCACACATATTGCAAAGAAACTCTTGAGCTACAAAAACTGGAAGAAATAGCATTAGATCCATAACGTAATAAAAATTCCTTTTGACGTGAACGACCTTAGTATAGGTCTTTAGTTAACTAGCATTACCATTCAGTACTTGCCCCAAAGTTCGGAAATTGTGCGCTGTGTGGAAAATTTTGCAAAGGGTTCTGATTATTCCCAGGTGAATAACAGTCGGAGAACCTGAATTAGTATTCTAAAAACAAAATTAGTTTTTTGTTTATAGCCCCTTTTCACTGAAAATCCGCCAAATGGCTGCCCTTCTAAATGGTTTCTCATTCCAAACTTTGTTTCGCTTGTTTTATGATAAACAATTTATTCAGTTGTAACCTCAAAACTTCCAAAACGTGAGAAATATATTAAATATTAAACTTCAAAACGTTACCGTTTTCATATTTTAAGTTGCTTTCACAAGACGTCTATGCTGGTCACAAATCTTCATAATTTATTACAAAAATATTTGAAATACAACAAAACAAAAAAAAAGAAGACGGATCTCACAAAAGTTGTGTATTTTATAAACATTTTCGTGTAAATCATCTTAATGAACAAAATCTCTTAACCTCTTACGGCAGTTTACATTTGTTTAGTTTAATTAATAAGTGTGAGATAGTATGACTAACCGTTTAATTATATTTCGTGTGTGAACTTGTGTGTAGCGAATTATTAATTAAGAAAATGCATAAATAAAATTTAGTAGTTTTGCTTGGTTTCATTTCGACGATAATGGCTTAACAAAGCGTGGGAGTTTAGTGTTAAGTTTCGATTCTACGTCTCTCTCTCTCTCTTATAAGGTATACAACAATAATAGTAAATACAATACACAAAATGTAAGAGTATTGTAAACAATTCTAGAACTGTCAAGAAGCAAAGAGCGCGAGAGAGTGAGAACATTTAACTGATCATTATCACAGAGACGTTAGAGCTGGGATTCATAACATAGATAAGCGGTAGGAATTTGAAACTTAATGGTTTCATCAATCGTAAACAGAATCATTAAATAAGGTCTTTATTAAGCTTAGGTCATGTCATCACTTAAATCCAATAGATTTATCTTGTGCAAAAATTCATATTTCCAGATTTTTCTCAGCAAGTATACCGACTAAAAGTTAATTGAAAGTAATATACTATGGCAGCATTTGGATAGTGGAAAGAACCAATCCAACCGACTTATATATTCTTTAAAAAGCCGCCTTCATTTTCGTCGAAGTTGTCGAAAAATTTTAGAGAAAACTAATTTTCACTGATATACGAGTTAAATCGATGTGCAGGGTGGCCGGTGAATGTTTCTACCAAGTTGTTACTTAAAGATATTGAAAGATGGTTTCTTTTTAGAACTACGATGATATAGAATTGCTCCCAACCAAATGTTGTTTGAACGAGATGTTGCAACTATGGCAGAATTGCAGCGAAAGTTCTGCAATCAGCTGATTTCAAGAAACTCTATATTCTGTTGGCCCCCAAAGTGGGCCAACATGTTTTCTTTCATGTAAGGTTATTGCAAAGAAAGAGTTTACCAAACAAAATCAACCAAATTGAATGATTGGAGGATGTGCATTCTAATGATAATTGAATGATACTGGTCGACACGAAGATCTCAGTGGAGATATTTAAATACATACCTTTCTGAGACATTTTGAACCAAATAAGGCTTCAAATCGGTCGGCAGACTATCGTAGAATCTCTTAAAAACACGTATGGAGGTGAAACCGAAAGTTATAAAGTACTACCGTGGCATTCTAGAGCTTTGAGAGGAAGTCGACAAAAGTGTGTATGACAGTAAACCAGGATATATATATATATATATTCGTTTAGATGAACAAAGAGTTCAACGATAATTTCGACAATTTATTCTTCAATTTTCCGGGTGGAAATTAATAGCGAAGTCAATCATGCATCACCGAGTGTGGAGATCATTTAAATTCAATTATTTTTAAGATACATTAAAAATATTTGATGAAAATTAATTATATGAATTATAGAATTATGAATCATAGAAAATATGACGATTCTTAAATATCTACTTATCTGGCTCTGAGATAGTGGTTGATCCTTTATATTACAATTCCTAGTGAACGAAATTAGTCCACTGGGCAGTTATCTGCCCATACAAGATTTGAATTCTCCTCTGAAATAATGGATGTTGCTGTGGTTTTCAAAAAAAGTTTATCATTTATTCATCAATTAAAAATTTTGTGGTATGTGTATTCTAAAGGACCTCCCTAATGCGATATGTTATTTATGAAAAGAGGACATTTGTAAGGCAACAAAATATAGTCCAAGGCGCTGGTATGAAAATATTTTAGTTTAAAAAAAAATCGTTTACGTTTTCCGTTTCCGTTTCCATTTCATTTTGTGAGTACAATGTTAAAGTCGCTCTCCATGAACTGAGCACAAGAGTAAACAATAGTCTCAACAAGGGGGGACGACTTGTTGTGAGTTTACTCAATAGTTTGATGACGGCTGAGAAACAACCCCAAATATGTGTGTAAATTAACTCTCTCGGGAGTTGTGGGCAACAAATCAGGCGACTGAAACGATGATACAAAATACACAATGCGATGAGCGGGTGGATGTTGTATTTGCTCAGTGCGCTCATTCTTCTCTGTTTGAAACGGGCCAGAGATGGGAGTTGCTAATGGAATTGTTTGAATGGTTCAGTTTTAGAGGAATCTCTGTTAAGTACTAGAAAAGCGAAAAACGTGTTACTTGTTGGAAACGGCATAAAGAGGTGAAAGTTAAATACTACTCCTTATAAAATATTGTTAGAGCAAACATTTTGGGAATTGTTCGTTTGAAAACGAAAATTTGAATTTTTTTTATTATATTTCAATAACCAATCTTATAGTCAGAGCGGTCGCTCAAAAAAGTGAATGAGTTGGTATTGTTCCTCTCAGTGTCTATTGACTGCCACCATATACATACTACTCTTAATTAAAGAATAAATTGAAAAACTTTAAAAGATGCTCATTTTCAAGGGGCTTGTTCAATCCTAGTGTGGAATTGTTTTCCCACTGGACAGATTTTGCAAATTTTCCTACTTATCCTGCATACAACTATAAGGCATAATTTCTGCCTCCCAGATGAAACTGTTCATTCTCCATTGTAACTTCAAATACATGAAAGTGGTAGTCCATTAAAAAAAATTGTTGTAGAAATAACGGCAAAGTTGGTATTTATGAACCAGCAATGTTCGCCAGGAATTGTGATTTGATAACGATAGGTTTTAAAGCTATTAACAATGTAATTCTTATGAGAACATAACTTCTACGACTATAAACGGACCATATGTGCTAACAAAAAGTATTTCTAGGTGTTACAATCAAAATGACAAACTCCTACGACTTATTCATATGCTATTTGCACAAACTCGGCCTTAGTCTACGTTTTTCTAAAATTGATTTGAGTTATGGACATTTATAAATTAACTTACACAACTATAAACGGACCATATGTGCTAAACGGGTCCATGGATAGGTATTTCTAGCTGTTACAATCAAAATGACAAACTCCCCTTTGCCCAAACTCGACCTCAGTCTACGCTTTTCTAAAATTGATTTGAATTGTGGACATTAATAATACCTGAATTTTTGTTCGTATATCAAACTTGCCGAATATCAGTCGGTAGCTGCGGTTAATTTGAGATGTTAATCAAAACCTCCCATCTCCGCAGTAATGTGTATGTATATATTTATAACATCGACGAGACATGTACATGTTGGGCTTTTTTGTATTATGCACCACTTATCGAACGTACGGTTCACACGCTTTTGGCATGTGTGACAGTCACTCACGAGCGCTCTCCATTACTCTCTATAATTTCATCATACGTATTCGCAGTGTTGCCATTTAAATATTCTGGCCTTTAATGGCAAAGGCTAGTCAGTGCCTTCTAAAAATTTTAATATTTTCAATTTTTTTGTCATATTTTTTTGCATAATTTTTTACAATCGAGAGGGAGAAAGCGATTCTAATTGTTACATACTTTTCATCATGGGCCACCGATCTGAACATTTAATTTAGTAATTATTTGAATAATTTGAAAATAAAAGTTCTTTTCATTTGGAATAAAATCATTAAAATTGTTTTTTTTTCTACTGAATGAGAAAGAATGGTGTCCGAAAATGATCGTTTGAGTTTGCGTGAGATAGAGGATTAATTTTCTGTGCCTCGCGAATCAATTCGTTCTATTTTACATGATTGCCTAGGTGTGAAATGCACCGCCTTCCGATTAGTTGCGAATGATTTAAATGTATTTTAAAAGCTCAACCACGTAAATGCCGCTGAACACATGCTAGAACAAGTCAATTCCGAGCTCATTATCATAAAACGCATTATAACTGGTGAATACACATTAGTTTACGAGTTTGATATACAAACCAGTGAACAAGCTCCGGAATGGCGCCTTCCAAATAAGCCGAGATTGATATCGCGCCAAAATCGATCAGCTGTTTTCATTGACAATCCCGGCGAGTTGCACTTAGACGTAAATGAAGAATATTACCTGGGCGCTATGCGTCGTTTGAGAGAGCAAACTGATCGAAAACGGTTAAACTTGTGAACAGGAAACCCATGAATTTTGGATCACTATTACGAATTTCTGACAAAAAAAACCCAACAGTATCATCGAACAATTTCCATTTTTACCAGATATGGCTCCGGTTGACTTTTTTCTCCTTGTTAAAACTCAATTTACTTTAGGAGAAACGGAACTGAAGTCGTTTCTGGAAAATACATTTGAAAATAGATAACAGTTTGATTATTCGTTGGCTTAAGTATATTAATTCGGAACGGGTTCACTTTAAAGGCGATACAATAAATTTGGCAGAATCTATACTAACGGATTTGTGTAGTTTTATATTTGGCATTTCCCTTTTAAATTTTGCAATTTTAATATTATATGTTTTTGAATAATTTCACTGCATTTTGCAAATATTTTTTGCATTTAACACAACTTATGCAAGTTCCTGGCAACTCTGTATATAACTAACTCTTGGTGACATCTCACTCGAGAGCGAAAGACAGACATAAATGAGATGATGTTATTGTAGACATTTCTTAAATGCAGAGCACAAAAATTTTGATTGTTGTTGTTGCCGTGTTGGAGAGGGAGGTAAAGTGACAACAACAACAGCAACGACAGCCACAACAAAATATATTATATGCTTGTATAAAATTCGTATTGGATTTAGTATTTTGTGTTTTTTTATTTATTGTGTTTTTTTGGGGGGAGACTTTTTCGTTGTGTGATTTGAAATGTTTTCAATTTTTGCTCCGTTTAGTTTGTTGGCAGCGGTGAGCGCGTTAAATACACAAATTTGAAGAGAGCGGACAGAATCCGGAAGGAATTGAAACATAAACGGGAAGGAATATACAAAGTCGAACGTCGAAGCCCATACAATTTCTTTGTGCATCTTCTTGATATTTTTGTTTAATATTTGCGGTAAAAAAAATGTGTTAAGGCCGAAAGTATTAGAAAAGAAATTTGCGGAACAAAATAATTTATATCATTAATATTTTGTACGTCTTCAACGCGGCATTGTGAAACAGGGCGACAAAGATGACCGACGTATGTGAATGTGAAAAAGTGCTTAAAAATCATATGGAAAAATAAAACAATTTCAAAGTTCAACATTAAAAATTTTGGCAAAGTTGAAAAGATTAGCAAGTAACAAAAACCCATAGAAAAAAAATATATTAAACAAGCGATAACACGAAACGTAAAAATATTTCAAAATTATCAAGTCGTGATTAGTTGGAAATCAGAAAATAAAGAACGATTCCCAATTGGAAAAAATTAAGCAGTGTGGGGCATTGTCTCGGTACAACTATTTGCGAAAATCAAAAACATCCCCTCGCCGACGTAGCTGCCTGCCACCTCACGCCACCAGAGTGCAACGAACCCTTAAAACAATAACGCAACTAACAACGGCCGCCAACTATGATGACGGTCTGCTACTATTACACATAGACGAAGGAATCACCAGTTCAGTTTTCCTGCTTTACAACCCAGAACAACCACTTTGCGGCAACAACAACCGTCACGACAGTGAAATATTTCCCTATGACGAATTTGTGCGGCAGGAGCTTTTTTTGTTGCCTATCTCATCAATTTACTTGATATCGAAACGGACTCGCCTGAGCCTTCTGCCACCCATCGCAAAGCACCAGTAAATTTGTCAGACACAGAGTTGAAACCACTCCTAGAAACAAGGGCCAGATACCAGTCATCGAACAAGGGGACTAGAGAAAGATTGTTGCTTTTTTTCTGTCTGCCTGAGTTTAAGGAATATCAACAAATCAGCCAAAACCTTTTTGGTGTTAACTCCCACCTTGCCCTTCGCACCAAACGTTCCAAACGCGGAACATCCGTCAGTGCCATTTTATTATGTTGTACGAATGAATAAATGTATGAATAAATGACTGCAGAGCAAACAAAGGAAAGTTCCGCGGAAAATAACTTGAAACTAAATAATTACGGGAAAAAGACAAGAAGAAGCGAAGAATCTATTGATAATTCTAGGAAGTCTAAGCAGTTTATTAAAGTCGCCCAGCTCTAACCTTAACTTCATTCAAAACGGCTTCAACTGCACCATTGTCTTTGCGCAAATCTACGACAACGTCTCAAATTAAGCAGAAATTTGGAGATTTTTGGCATTTAGTTAAATATGATTTGAAAAAGTCCAGCTCCAGCTACTCCAATTTACGTCAGGGCAAACGTTTACAAGCAAACCGATTTCAAATGGTAATAAAATTCTAAAAATCACAAACACGATAAAGAAAATGATAACCAATTTTACACTCATAAGGGGTGTTCTAAATTTCACGGCGAAAACAAGCGAAATTTTTCAAAAGTGTAGGCTGCATTATGTCAATATGCGCTCGTTTATAGAACAAATATATCTGTGTTCACAAGGGAAAACGACGTCCTTATTTAGATACGTATTCGCATTCCCATTCCCAGTAGAAAATGCGGTGTAATTCACAGGTTATGGCCGCTTTTCAAACGGAAGATCTGTGCAAAATTACGCAGTATCTCTAAAAATTGATGTAAGGAAGAATGTTTTTTTGCAGTTATTGTTATGTTCTTAAGGCTCATATCGTCGTACTAGATTAATTTCAAAACATAGGTATATCGAATGTTATAACAAATTTTCAGGAAAAAAGTTTTTTTTTGAAAAACACTCAACTTCTCAAAAAAAACAGATTGGCCTTGCAATTGCAATAATGACGCCTCTTGTTTTTAAATAAAAAAACCCCCATTTTAATTAATGCTCTCATGTAATCATACAATTTGTCAAAATGAACAAAATCTGCAAGCCACCACCAAATTGTGGCTCACGATATCGTGAAGGACGTACATACACCGTCCGATAAATGGCCGTGCTAAAAATACCCCCTTCTCATACAAAAATACCCACGTCCTATAATAGGGCATTAAATCCTACCCATAATTGCAAATTTAAAGCTATCTTGCTTGTTCCACGACTCAAGTGGATTTTGTATAAAGGTGATTATATTCGTTATTATTGTTATCCTTATTTAGACACATATTTACGCCCAATCCAAATTCCGAAACTCCGTGTAGTTCGCAAGTTATAGCGATTTTTCAAAACAGCGTTTTTTGAAAAATACAAAATATCTTTAAATATTGATGTAAACAAGAATATGTTACTTGTTATTGTTGTATACGTTATTTATACACATGTTGTTGGCGTTGCCCAAACGTCATTTCAAAATTCTGTGTATTTCAAAAGTTGCAATAAATTTCCCTTTAAGTGATTTCGTACGCACAAATGTGAAAAAAAAACTTACAAAACTACAGGAAAAGTAAAATGTTTCCTATGGGAAAGTATAGTTCTTATAAGACAATATATTTCTCTACTGCCAACTTTGCTCAATACTGAAAAATCTCTTGGGTGGTGAGTTTTGTTCTTGTATGGTCAAATTTTTTTTCTTATTGGATCAATTTTGCCAATTTCATTAGAAATTTTCGAGCAAAATTACAAACTCTTAGTTTAAACGATTCGGCATTTGTGGCCGCCCGAAGCCGGCGAATTGACGATCTGAAACTTAGTCAGATTATCAATGATACAATCTGAGTAGATTTCTTCAAGGGATCTCATCAGAGTACTTACACGCAGGGATCATAAACGCACATAAACGTGGGTTTAAATTTTCTTTATGGCCCCACGAATGTTTTAAATTAATGGCATTAAGTTGGCAAGAAAGTAATATCCGCTTTTGGTTCAGAGTAAATTTCAACATTTTTCTTCAATCTGCATTGTAACTATCATTTAATTATCTTCTGCGGCTGTTCAGACAACTTTTCGTACTTAGCTTGGAAGATCGACTGATTCTCCCAACAAAACACTGGAACAACTCGGTTTTTATTTTGCAACTATCGTTAGCGTGATCGCAGATTCATCGCCGCCTACAACCACTTGTTATTAGTTGTCGTCTCGACGTGTCTGACGAATACTTTGAGTAGTTGAGTAATCGACAAGTCCTGTAAATGTTTCTCAAACTTTAACATTCAGAATTGTCGTTTAATTGTAGGTTCCTTTGCAGGAGTCTGAATGTGTGAAGCTCCCCCACACTTCATTCGTGGAATGCAAGGAAATCAATTTTTTTTATACGTATACATTGAAGAATTTTCCTTTAATAAAGTTTTGCTGAGTCTAGAATAAATGAAAATCCAAAGGTGCCAGATCAGAAATAGATGAGACGTCACCTGCCAGATATATACAATTTTTTTTCTGCATAGTCTACAAATATATGTGAGGCCTTGTGTTGTCATGGTGGAAAATCGCGCTTTCGTGATCCGCTAAGTCAAATCATTTTTCTTTCAGTGCTTCATCAAGTACCATCGATTTGCTTACCATAAATCGTCCAATTTATGGTTTGATTCCTTGGAAGCAGTTTAAAGTAAATCTCTTCCTTAAATCCCAAAAAATTGACAACATAAATGTTTTTTGTTGCAACTAAAACTTTGGTGAAGTTTGAGTGAGTTCTATTTGCTTGGACTTGGATCTCTGTCGGTTGATATTGCTTTGAAGAATCCATTTTTCGAACTCATAGACAAGGCATTTCACAAAGTGATAATTTTGTTCCCGTTTAAGCAATATACTGAAAGTGCGTAATCGCTTTGCTAACTGAATGTGCAAATTCACTTTTCGACTATCGATAATAGCTTTCACGTTGTTTTAAACGATTTTTGATGCACGACTATTAACCTGTTATGTTCTGCATAATTTGCGGATGTACGACCCCGTTTACAAACAGCAAATTATCGGGAAATTGCGAAGAAGAGACGCCATAAAAACTTTCAGATCATTTTTTTTCACCAAAAACCAACTAACCAAATTTCTGATTTTCCATTGTTTACACAAATAGCAAAATCAGCATCTCTTGAAGTCCTATAACTCAGACATAAATGAGCGAAATGATATGCAATTTTTGGCAGGTGTTTCTAACAAAAAAGTCGTTTTTTTTTCTTACAGGTGTTAGCTTTATGACCAGGCAAATAGCAGTCTGCGTGCCAAATTTTAAAAAGTTTCATGAGGATCTAAGACAGTTGTCGTATCTAGCAGCCAAACAGAGCTGCCTATTTTGTTCTATTTGAAGTCATGAAACACATTTAGCCAAAAGATATGCTTTCTTGTGTTGCAGATGAGATAATCCTTCATACCACAAGTTAGCCCCTCCTAAAGTTTGTCCAGTTCCGACGTACAGATATGATCAAACTGATATTTCTCAGTGGCTGATCTTAATAGCAAATACGCGGTTTTTTGTGGTCAATTAAAATTCTTCGTATATGGGAACTTTCACCGATTCGTTCTGAAGGACTATTATTTAGAAAGTTCATAGTAGGGCTAACTTTCTGAAAGGATTTAGGGAAATGGAATGGTTTTGCCATTGGGAGGGCAATTTTCCATATTTCAATTTTTTATTCCACCAAAACTGTGATAAAAACCTTAGGAAACTACAAGAAAAGTAAAATGTCCCTCTATGAAAAAATATAGTACTTGAAAATTTTGTTGTACATCAGTCTGTAATAATTGACGAATGTTTTTCGGATATGACATCGATTCGTCTCGAAGGACCATTCTTTTCCAATTTCTATAATATAGCTTGTTTCTTGAAACTAATTAGGGAGCATAACGTTTTTGTCAGGAGAGGAGTAAATTTAATATATTTAAAATTGATATTCTTGGATAACTCTCAATGAATACCGCTATGTTTCGGCGGAAAACAGTGTGCTGTGCGTTATGGTGTGGCAACTTTATCATTCGACTCAAAGAACAAAAGTTTATCGTTGTCCATAATAGATGCTGCTTCTTTTAAGAAAGAGAGAATGTAATGGTTTTGGTACGAAGAGAGTGCCAAAAAATAATATTCTTTATAGGGGTCAGTCTTAACGAATACTGAAACATTTCAGTGGAAAGAAATGTATTGGATGTTAGTTTGGTGTTGGTTTTTATGAAGCATGGCAGAATTTGGCATATTTTTTTCAACCAGAATCGTATGATTGCCAAAGGTAGTAGTTTTAAGAAGATATTCCTTGAGAATTACATGGTCGTATCGAATATGTGAGCCGTATGGAAATTGGAACTAATCAAAACGAAGATTGTGTTTTGCTTAAAAGTTAATATAAAATCCTCTTCGAAATACTCTTTTCAATCGCTGATGAATGCTAGAACACCCCCTAATTTATAAAATAATAATTCTTTAAATGTCAACTGCGAAATATAAATATCACTAACGATTAATACGAAAGCATCAATAATAAACTATTAACAAATTCCCATAATTAATAGTTATTTATGTCTATAAATTATCTACGTAGCGACTGCACAATAAAAATACAAAGTCTTCTATTATATTTTAGACATAGTAGCTATAAAGAAGTTGCGTGTCTTAAGCAAATGTTCTACGATTGAATCGCTTGTGATGACAAGTACCGGAAATGGCACTTGGACGCACATTAATTGTATGTGTGTGTGTGCGTGCCTGCATGTGTGATGTCAAAGCTTTATTTTATTTAGAGAACTTATCACAGTGTCATCATTGATAGAGAAATGAAAACGTTATTAAATATTTCACGAAATTCCGGCGATCTTGCGTTGAAGATAATTGTGGAATGACTATTTATTATTTATTTTATTTTGTTGTTAGCTAATTAAAAGGCAATTGCTTGAGCTTAGATTGAGCAATCTCAGGAGAAAGGAAATATTATTTGTTTGAAAATGGTCTGATGATATTCTTTTTTGGCATTAGAAACTAAAAGAGTAAGTCATTTTGATAAATAATACAAAAAAAAATCAAGTATTGTGTGTTCTTAGTAGAATGTAATTTCACTTATATGATTACGATTAAACTTTAATGAATGAAAGCCTACCTATACCTATCGGTAATAGTTTTTGTAATTTTATTATAGGTTTACGATAGATGTGACGCATTGTGACATAAGTCATTGCCATAACCCCTTTTATATACATGGTTGCCCATATTCGACGGACCCATGTTTTTAAACAAAAAATCAAAGAAAAAAATAAAAATTTGGCGGTTGGCAATCTTATTCATTTAATTTGTTCCAAGTAGATTTGTTTACATCAATTTTTGAATATGATATCTCTCAAATGGCCGCCTCTGGCGTTGATGGCGTATTGTGCCCTTTTTGCAGCATTTTCTATCGTTTTCGCCAACATTTCGGCCGGAATAGCGGCTATTTCTTCACGAATGTTGTCCTTGAGCTCTTCTACGGTCCTTGGCTTGTTAACGTAAACCTTTGACTTCAAATGTCCCCACAAGAAGAAGTCAGCGGGCGTCAAATCGGGCGAACGCGGTGGCCAGTCCAAATCACCACTTTTCGACATCAAACGGCCCGGAAACAAATTCTTCAGAAAATCGATTGTTATGCGACTTGTGTGCTATGGAGCGCCGTCTTGTTGAAACCAGAACTGCCTCATACGCTTTCGACGAATAATTGGCATCACAAAATTGGTCATCATGTCGCGATAACGCTCCTGGTTGATGGTAACAGCATGGCCATTTTCGTTTTGGAAGAAAAACGGCCCAATGACCGTTTTCGCACTAACGCCGCACCAAACTGTGACTTTTTCGTCATGAAGAGGCAATTCTTGAATCTCCTGAGGATTTTCAGTGGCGTAAATACGGCAATTTTGCTTATTTACGGTCCCATTCAATGTGAAATGGGCTTCATCGGACATGATAATTTTGTTCCAAAATTGCTCGTCATCACCGTCCATTTCGATGACTCGTTGGGCCCATTCCAATCGACGAGGCTTGTCCGCAGGCAACAATCTTTGCGTCAATTGAATTTTGTACGGGAACAAATGCAAATCAACGCGAATAATCCATTGTAAAGTGGACCGAGCCATGCCCAACTGCTGAGAACGGCGTTTTTGGGATGTTCTTGGGGACCTCTCAACACTGGCTCGTACGGCAGCGATATTCTCGGCCGATCGCCTTGGTCGACTTTTATTTGGCCTCTTCGGATTAGAAAGAGCCTCACCAGTCGAAAATTTTCCGTATAAACGCTTAATGGTGTTCTTAGAAGGCGCACTTCTCACATTCTCTAATATTTTAAAAGCACGTTGAGTTTTCACAATTGACTTCTTCTGTTGAATGTAAATTTCAACTTGTTCCATGGTAAAAATCTGCTTGGACTGACGCTTCAAACGCGGTATGTCATTAAGCGATCTGACATCTCTGTCAAAAGTTATGGCGTTGCCAGATGGGTCCGTCGAATATGGGCAACCCTGTACCTATATACAGCTAAGAATCTGGTAGTGATTGTAAACTTTGATTTTCTCCTTATCGCCTGCAGTTTCTGAAGTAGTACAATTTATGCTCATTAGATGTTGTGCGATTCTAATTAATATGTTTTGCATATATTTTGCATAATTTTTAAAATAGGAAATAGTAATGAGCAACGAAAATATTGACACTAAACAACTGAAAGATGATACTTGTGTTGTGTGACAAAATATTCTTATTGACTTATCCCTGCATTTTCCATTTTAATTTTGTTTCCACAAATTCCCTTAAAAGTATTGGTTTAATATCAGTCTGTGTGTTCTGTACGTGTCCTTATACTACCCAATTAATTTCAATGAAATTGTAGCGGTTTATACTTGCCAAAACAACGATTTTCGGGTTTTGTGTTGTTTTGGAGACTGCTCCCAATACATAGTCAAGGAAATAAGTCTACATACAACCCTTGATTTAGGGGTTTTATAGACCTTGTGAAGAAAATAAAAAAAATGTTTATGTCAATATTTAATGCATTAATATATAAGTTTATTTATAAAATAAAAAAGCAATTCATTACCATTATTAAAAAAATAATAACAAAAACAGCAAAAATTCATAGGAAAAAAGTCTACATATAGCCACAAGAAATAAATATTATTTCAAAATGTTATACAAAAAACAAAAAAAAAATGTAAACTTTTAGTATTTGGTCGGTCCACCTTGGGCATCAGTAACTGCTTGAAACCGGGGGGACATTGATGTCACCAAATTCTCCGTAATATCGGGTGTTATATCGGCCCATGCACGAATAAGAGCGGTTTTTAATGTTTCACGGCTACTAATATCATATTTTCGCACCAATTTTTCCAAAACGTCCCATATGTGCTCTATTGGGTTTAAGTCTGGTGACTGGGGTGGAGAATTCAGCTGTCTTGGGGCATAGTACAAACCATTACGTTGCCAACACCATGTTTGATCGTAGGAATAATGTTCTTTGGATCAAGTGCAGTGATTGGTTTTCTCCAAACTTTGGATCGGCCATCACTTCCGAAAATATTATATTTACTTTCGTCGGTAAATAAGACACGTTTCCAAAAATCCATACCCTTGTCTAGATGTACTTTAGCAAACTCAAGACGAAGTTTACGATTCTTCGTTGAAATTAGTGGCTTTTTGCGTGCTACTCTTAAATCCAGCGTCATGTAAAGCGTTTATTATTGTTCGTGGAGTAACAATTATATTGGAACATTTTTCGCTGTGTTCCGCCAATTTTGGGGCACTTATTTTCGGATCCTGATTGACTACTTTAATAATACTGCGAACATCGCGTCTCGAAAGCTTCACGGCCTGCCAGATCGTGGTTTATTTTCGGTGCTATTGTTAATATTGTAATTTCTAATGATCCTCTGTACAGTAGAACGACTTAATTTAACTGTCTTAGCAATTTCTACATACGATTTATTTTCCTTTCGAAGATTTACTACCATATCTCGAACTGAAATATGTATTTCTTTCCGATTTTCCATTTTTAAGGATACAAATATGAGTAATACCTTCTTTAGTTATCACTTTTTCCACTTTACCAATAGTAATACTTGTAATTTTATTCAAAGCAACAAAGCTAACTGTTATATCCCTTTCTTTCTTTTTCATTTTCTATCTGATATATTGAGTTGCCACGCTGTATGTAGACTTTTTTCCCGCTAATTTTTATGTTTTTCCCCAATATTTTCTATGTTATATTTTTTTCATAAATATTTTTTCTTCAAATAGTCTTTATTATAAATGCCTTAAACATTGCTATAAATTTTTTTTCTATTATCGCTATTAATTCTCTAATACCCCTAAATCAAAGGTTGTATGTAGACTTATTTCCTTGACTGTAGATCATTAAATTTTAGTCTGTGTTCCTCGTACTGCCTCTTGCACTGCCCATCCAATTCCGACAAAATTTTAGCAAGTGATTCCTGTAGGGTTGGCAATTGTTTCCAAAATGGCATAATTAATATGTACCCGTAAGTAGGTTCAATGTGGCCTTAAATCGATGTATTGTTGGGTGAAAGTAACCTCTGAGTGTTTCATTCTGCTTTGTGCATTTTGTGAAATCATTTATACTACTCTCCTGACTTCAAAGAAATATTTGCAAGCTATCCGTTGTGAAAATGGCAATGGCTTTTAAAACAGCGTACGGTAGTTGCCGCGCACATTTTAATCGATAAATTGTTGGGTGAACGAACCCACCCAAATAAACAGCTGACAATAAACAGCTGAAAGGTGCTACTAGTTGTGTAACATCACTATGGGTACATTCTGGTAGATTTTTTTATTGGTTTGCCGTCTTAATTTCTGTTTTCATTTCAACAACTGGCTCTTGTTGAAATCAAATCAATGAATGCCCAAATCCAATGAAATTTTAGTAAATGATTTTTGCTGTATTGGCATTGGTTTCTAAAATAGAATAGTTAATCAATAGTAGGTGATGCGTAATTGATGTACTATTGAGAAAAAGATATCAATTAATATGTAACATAACTGCGAGCAATTTCTGATAGATTTCTTATTATTTCCTCCTCATTTTTCGGATCTATTTCCTTTCTTTGACTCTCACTAATAGAAACCATTGAATGATAGTCCGAGCGTCCTGTAGGGGTTGCTATACCATCCACCTGGTGGCAATGAAGTTTTAGTAAATTTATGTACAGTATTCATTATGAATCAGCAATGGTTTTCAAAATGGTACTGCTATCGAACAGTAGATACTGTTCAATATTAAATCGATGTCATGATGGGTTTACCCGATATTGTATTTATGGAACTCAGAATTTAAGCTCTTATATGAAAATCTAATTATAAACGACCGCTTTGTTTCCCCCTCTTTTCCCAACAAAATCTCCAGAAGATGTCATGGTCACACAATTTTCATAAAAATTGTTTTTAATGTATAAACAAGAATTCTTGTAAAGCTTAAAATAAAAATAAAAATTCTTGGAATTACTGTTTGTCTACAAAGGGAATCCCAAGAAAATCCATGGCGTCTATAATACCACCAACCAACCCACACACGTAATCAAGCGACAACCCCCTTAAAAAAAAGTTATATCACATGAAAGACGTCATATGTTGTCATATTTTTAGTACCGACACGAGTAATTTGAGAACATAACACGCAGACGACCCACAAAGGGTTAAATGGCCTAGGGCGATAATGTAATATGATAATTGTTTACAGAGTTGAATTAAAATTGCCTTAAATTTCTTTGCAACACAAAAATAGTTTTCGAACTCAGCTCCAGGGGCAGGAGGGGGAGGAAAGGATGACAAGCGTCCAGAGTTGGTGGGGCAGACGGTGCAAAACTAGTGCAGCCATAAAAGAAAGGCATTGCCCATTGGGAAACCATAACAGGCCGGCCATTGACAACCTACGTAACAACTTGCTAGAGAGGCAGAGAGATTGCCTCGGAAAGATGTAGGTGATCTCTTCCTACCAGATGTCATGTGTGTGTTCCCCTGCCATTGTCTGTCTACCTTATGAGCATTTTTTTTT
>JAHXMU010000145.1:2846723-2905174 GCA_019455685.1 Philornis downsi | reverse complement strand
ACGAAATTAAAAAAAAGGATTGCCAGAGCAGAGGGAATTAAGCGGCAGTCTTCTGGAATATTTAAGGGAAATTGATTTCCAATATATCAAAATCCAATATTCTTGCATGGATAAATATTATGAAATATTCGCAGAAAAGGTATTTGCCGAAGGATTTTTCACAAACATTTTTCCGACATTTTTTAGAGATGTATATTTTGTTGAATTTAGAATATTATGTTCATAGAAAATGTTACCTTCGCAAGCAATTTTCATTGGGAAAGTGTATTCATTTGATAATTTCCTGCAGAAAATTAACATCCAGAAAATATTTTTGTTTAAGTACTTGCATTATATTTGGCAACCCTGTACGCGTGATTGATGTTTGCTGCTTATAATAATGCATATCACTATAATGCTGAGGTAGTGTACTCGTATGCTCCCTCTTCTGCAAATCTTACAAACTCGCTCTCCCTTGTTTGAAATGCTCATGTTGTGCTTATTAAAGAAAGCGTAATCTCTCTTATTTCATATCACTGGGAACGGATGCGATTGATAAAAAAACAGTGGCAAACCACCCTCTTGATGATGCTCTTTTATGTCGTCACAAATTGAGTTTACTCTTAGGAAAACTTAGTACTAAACATTACAGAGAAAAACAATTTAACATCCTCTTTCGTCGTAACCCGTTGGTGCATGAACATCTTGTGTGATATCAACAACATAATTTGTGATTTAATGTTTGGTTGTGAACTAAATAGTCCGGAAGGAAACATGTACAGCATGGTGAAGTGGGAGGAAGGCGGGTTCGTTGTTTGTGATGTTGCAGACATTCCACTTGTTCTAAGATGGACATGAAACAGACATCAGTAGCAGGATTTTGTTTTTGGGGTAAAGGGATGACAGTTTTATCGATCAGAATGTATACATGAAAATTCTCTCAAGGGTCTTGGAAAAGGTGCTTGAAACGGATTGAACATACAAAAATGAAACATGAAAAAAATTTGAATGAAATAACTATACTTACGTGTTTAAAATGATCAAAATACTCCAAATGTGTGAAATATTGAACATTTTAGAAATATTCAAAGGTTTCAAAATATTTAAAATACCTTCAGTTTTCAATTTCATAACTTGACTTAATTTCATAAATTTTATAAATTTCATAAATTTTATAAATTTCATAAATTTCATAAATTTCATAAATTTCGTAAATTTTGTAAATTTCAGGTTTTTTGCCTTCTTTACACCCATTGAAGTGTCCCTTCCATTATCTTATCATAGTAAAATTCCCTTCTAATCATAGTATGTCACCTATTACCTTAGGTTGGCTTGAAATTAAAAATCCCCTTAGCTATGGGAAATTTCTAAAGCCTCTTTCGTTGGAGGTCTATTTAACAAACTCAAGTGATTTTAGTTCTGTCTCTTTCTAAGCAAATTTGCATTGTTTTACAGAATACAGAAAATACACAAAAAAAAGCTATGAACTTTTCATTCATATTTACAAAGTCCACTTGTTTTATATTCCGCTGAAACGCATTGACCCAAATTGAAATCAAGGCAGAGGCAGTTCGAGGCATTAGATTATTATAAATATAATGTGTGTGTACACAAGTCTGCTGTACCTTTGCACATTGAATGAGCTCTCGCCGAACAGCAAATCTAAAATAACTGAATAAGAACTGAAAACAAAACCTCCAAAAAGAAAGAAGAGTTCAAGTAGAAGTGTTTTAGCAAACAAAAGGGCCTGAAGTTCCCGCCTACAAATATCTCTTAGACATTTATGAGCCATCAGAGAACTTAGTTGGAAACAATGGGCGCCCCCCCTCTCCCTGTCATGTGAAATGGTAAATCGAGTCGTAATCTATTCCATAGGTAATTAATGTAGAAAATTGTTTATAGTAAATCATAGCTTTGAACTCGAAACAAACAAAACAATCACAATAAATTAAAGTATAAATAAACAACAGATCTATTGTAAAAATATTACTTTGTAGTAGTCGTAGATGATAGCAAACTAATCCCCGATCGCCCCACTTATGTCTTCGGGGGGAATATTTCGCTTTGGATCTGGGGAGGAAACATGTGAAGTAGTTGTGAAACATCAACACTCACTTATTTGAAAGAATTCATATTGACTCTTAAATTATGTTGCCAAGAAGAGGGGGATTGGGTTGAGGGGATAGATACAAACGGCACAAGAGCAGTGAAAGAAAGATTAATGGGGACAAGTGCTAAGCAACACAAAATGTAGTTAGTCGAGAGGTGTAACCATGCCCTAAATTTAAGAGAATAATAAAAAAGAATAAATTGCCTGAAGAAATAGAATTCTTTGAATATTTCAAAAACTTGCAGTAATACAGAAAGTGTTTGATAAGTTGAAATATTTTTTCCACATTCATAACTATTGAAGGTTTATTAAACAACTTGTCATGCTAGAAACGTTCTTCAAACCTTCACACAAATTTTATGAAAATACGCCTGTATGGCATATATTGACATATGGCACGTCAAAAAAGTATCGCGAATTTGTCAATAAAACACAAGATATTTAATAGTTATTCAAAGTTGGCACCTTTCGAAATAATACACAATCATGACATTTTTCAAACCCAAAGAGGAAAAAATTAATTGGATTCGTATCAGGTGAATGCAGTAAATGTTCGATAATATTTATTGAGTTTTTTTTGTCAACTATTCGCCAACAATGATAGTCCTGAGAAATGGCGCGTGATCATGTTATAAAATCGATGAGTCCGGATAATATTTTCTATTTACCGTCTGACTTTCTAGCAAGAAATCCAAATGCCACACTGTTATAATCATAAAAACACAATCATAAAATATATCAAATTCGTAAAATTTTTAAAATTAATAAAATTCATAAAATTCACGAAATTCATAAAATTACCAAAATTCATAAAATTTGTGGAATTCATAAAATTAATAAAATGCATAAAATTCATAAAATTCATAAAATTTATATAATTCATAAAATTTATAGAATTCATAAAATTTAAAAAATGCATAAAATTCATAAAATTCATAATATTATTAATATTTATAAAATTCATAAAAGTCATAAAATTTATAAAATTCATAAAATGTAAAAAATGAACAATATTCATGAAAGTCACAAAATGTATACAATTCATAAAATTTATAAAATACATAAAATTCATATGTTTGATGTCATCGACTTGCTGATTATTGTAAAATTTGTTATGTTAATTTTTTATTAGCTAGAATTAATTGCTTTCTCATTAATTTGCTATCGCCAATCATTCTGTCTGTCATGAATTTCCTCTTATCTTGTGCGAAAATTTGTCTGGCTTGTAACGTCGCGTTGTTTCTAGTACTACGAATATGGATTTAAAATCAAGTTATAAACTACACATGGTAACAGCTGCTGTGTATTATGGTCTGCTGTTATGCTGTTGATTTAATTTAGTTCTTATTTTGCTAATAAACTCGCAAATGCGCTGCAAAATATTGCTACTCAAAAACGGTCAGATTTTCTACGAATTATGCCGATTTCCGCTTCTATTCGGCGCACTGGCTGTCTTCCGCTAGTTAATATGCATGTAAATCGCTTTTACTCGCACTCCATCTATCGTACATAAATTGTACTACTTTAGAAACCATAACCCACGTCTTAAGTATAACGCGCCTTAGGTTTTTTTTAGTGATTTGTTGAACGTTGAACGAATATATGCGAAATGTACAGATAATAATTTACTTTTAATCTTCTGTACTATTACAAATATTTTAAAATTATTGAAGTTAATTTCATTGGTTTTCATATCATGCCTGAAGTTTACCCAGTTGCTTTAGAAGGAATTGTAGTTTTGATATATGTATGTTACTTTATATTTTTAGTTGTTGATATACCATACGTACATCAACTGACAACTGACATAACTCGCTCGCCATCTATAGTACATAAATTGTTTTACCTTAGAAACCATTCCACGTGTGTGGGGAATAGTGTGCTTAGATTTTGTTAGTTATTGTGGGAACATTGCATGAGTCTATGCAAAACAAACAGACACAAATCAATTTTTGTAGCTAGAATTTTTTTCAAACATTGGGAAGTTGCTTTCTGTGTGATTCTAAGTGCTGATGCAATTATACAGCAATTAAGAAAGAAATTGTAATTTTGATTTAGAATTAGGCTTTTGCTTTAGGTAGTTGTCTTACAATTCTCGTAACCGTTAAATGTCCGATCATTTTGGCTAATAAAATATACCCGGCCTCCACAAAAAATTCCATTTCCAATTTATTTAATTCCTTCTCATCGATCCAACTGTAATTTGAACAACAATGAAAACTAACGAGTCATAAATAAATGAATTTCCTTCTAATGCCAAATAAAGAAAGAAACACGTATAACAATTACGGATGGAGGAAAATACGTAATGAAATGAAATGAAACGAAAACGGCCCATCACAATGCGAACATGAAAACTCAATGCTTGAAATGAATTTAGACATTCAATACAAAAAAAAAATTATTTTGAAAACTTACGTTAGTTGATGAGTATTCAAACATTACAGTGCCCAAACATTACATTATTCATTCATTCATTCATTTGCTATTGCCTTAATGGGAATAGGAATGTTGAACGAAAATAGTACGAGAAGAAACCTACAAAAATGGTGAATGATTCACGAAACAAACTCTATCAGAAAAAAATCTATAAATTTTAAAGATATCATAATGACTGTAAGAGATTCAATTCCACATTAGGTTAATTATCTGCTCTCTTTCCATAGATTTGAATCTTTTTCAATCTCATCTCGTCTGACGAGCACTCTTTCAATCATCAAGCATTCAAGTGCTTCGAATGCCTCAAGCCTCAGGTGTCATTACAGGCCTAAACGTTATTGTCCATTTATGTTAGTATTTTATTATAGTTTTAATTGTGCTTTTTTCCAGATTTGGTATAAAGGAACCTATTAGTGACCGATGTTTATTTTTTCAATATCTCATTATTGTGCGTTTTGAACAATGCGATCGTGTGAAGTGGAGTCAAGGTCAGGGTTAAGTTGATTTTTTGGTAACTGTCACTTGAACTCACTCGGATACACTTGATTTTTGATAATTCGAGTCGTTTGGTTTACTTTAAATTTTCATATTTAAATAAGCAATTGAAGCAATCGAATTGTATTGAAATGTGAATAACCCCTAGGAAATTGTTAACAACAATAAACACGATTGTGGAATTGGCATTGTAAAGTTAATGAGATCCAAATTTATTGATGTTTGTTGTATTTACATTAGAATGTCAATTCATTTAATGGGCTACGATTATACCATTTCAATCCTGCTTTTAAAATTATCTGTGGTTCATCGCCCCTTCCTTAAGAATATCGTATGATACACGGTGCAGGGTTTCATTAACCTTTTAAATTCCATAAAAATATGTTTAATTACGCTACGTAATACAGCTGAAATTTTGAAGGCAATGTGATCCGAAACAGACGCCAGCCTCTGGATATGCAATTGCTAGACAAAAGTATTCAAATAGCCTTTGAGAGAATGAATCATTTCTCCGTCACATAGATATCAAGTTTAATTATAGAATTGTTTCAGCTATGAGTAATGAGGGTTACAAATATTTACTTTCAAGATATGGTAGCGGCAGAATTGAATTTGCGTAATGCCTATGTATGATTACTCAATCGATTCGTTAGGATATGACGCGAACGCTTTGAAGAAAGCTTAAAAAGGCATAGTTTGACTTACATTAGATAAATTTTGTGAAATTAATATACATGATAAATTTCATAAATTTGATCAATTTTAAAAATGTTGGTCAAATTCGACAATTCTGATAAATTCGATAACATTGTTGAGTTTTGATAAATTTGGTAAATTCGATAAATATGTATTAATATTTGATAAGTTTGGTGAGTTTGACAAATTTGACACATTTAAAAAATTTGATAAGTTGGATAGATTTAATGAATTGATAAATTTGATAAAATCAATAAATTTGATAAATTCGATAAAATGGATAAATTCGATAAAATGGATAGATTTAATAGTTTTGATAGGTTTGATAAACTTGATAGGCTTAATAAATTTGCTAAATTTGCTAAATTTGGTAAATTTGATAAATTTGGTAAATTTGATAAATTTTGTAAATTTGGTAAATTTGGTAAATTTGATAAATTTGATAAATATGATAAATATGATAAATTTGATAAATTTGGTAAATTTGATAAACTCGATAAATTTGATAAATATGATAAATTTGTTAAATGCGATAAATATGATAAATTTAATAAATGAGATAAATTTGATAAATTTGTTCAATTTTATAAATTTGATAAATTTTATACATTTTATAAATTTGCCAAATTTGGTAAATGTGATGAATTTGATAGTTTAATAATTTTGAAAAATTCTTTAAATTTGATAGATTTGATAAACGATAAATTTGGTAAACTTCATTAATTTGAGAAATTTTTACATTTGGTAAATTTGATAATTTTGATTATTAAAAACGTTCGATAAATTTTCATATATTTGATAAACTTGGTAAATTTGATATATTGATAAGTTTTCGATAAATTTAACAAACTCGCTAAATTCAGTAAACTTGATAAATAGGATAAATTGACAATTTTGATAAATTAAACAAACTTGAAAAATCAATTTATGTGAATTTATAAAAATTTTTTGACAAATGTAATGAATTTCATAATTTCGATGAATTGGTAAATTTGAAAATGTGGCAAATGTAATAAGTTTGATAAATTTGTAAAAATTGATGATTCTGATAGGCTAGACATATTTAACAAATTTAATAGGTTTCATACATTTAATAAATTTGATAAATGTGACAAATTGGACAAATTTGACAATTTGAATAAGCACGATGCATTTAAATAATTTAGAAAATTTTGATAAATTGTGATAAATTTTAAGACAGTTGTTATAAGTTTAATAAATTTGATGAATTGGGAAAATTTGTTAAATTTTTAATAAAATTGACAAACCAGTCCTTTTAGCCAGGTTCGTAAAACTCGGTCTTTTCCAAATTCCAACTCACAATTGGAATGTCTTTCCATCTTACAGACAAATTCCGAAAAAGCATTCACAAAACACTTCATTATAATGTAATTATTTGATAATCAAAGAATGGCAGTGATCATATAAAAATAAAAAATTACTAAAAGATATTAATATGACAGTTAATTTGTATCCGTTCTGTATATATATATATATATATATACATATATATATATATTTGTATCCATTCCTATATATATATATGTTAGCAAGTCATATTCCTTAAAATGATTTACATCCACCTCTTTCCAAACCTGTGAGCAATAACTTGCTAAATTTTATCCGACAAAGATTGTGCGGGTCTGCAACCTGTAGATGAACAGATAGACACACACGGATGCGTATTGAGTTTTGTAAAATGAAAAATTTCAACGTTTTTTGACTAAATTTGACAAAATGCGAGGCAGGTTCTTCTAATTTTTTGATTCGGAGTTATCGTGTATTGTGAGAAGCCAGATAATTTCGTGAATCATTGGCAGTATTTTAACATACAAATACTAACAAGGTCTATCAATCAAAATAAAAAAAAAACAAAAAAAAAACATTTTATCTTAAGCGGTTTCTTTGAGAAAATTCTTAAAATTTTAACGAAATTTCATTCTGGGGAGCAGATGGATCACGTTAAAACAAACTAATTAAAAAAACAAAAACATTGTTATGATTGTTGTTGACGGCAAATTGTTATTTTTTCCAAACATGCAGCGCAAAGAACATTTAAAGAATTATTATCAATGAAATGGCAAACGCACCTGTTGCGTCCATAACAAAACATATGATTCACATTCCTAATTCGTAATTCATAACACCGAAAACCACACCTCTATATTTAACTGTATGTTTGTATATGAATATACCTATATATGTGCGTTTTATGCATGTTCATACTCGTTTTGCAGAATTTCACGAATAATTCATATACGTGTTCGAACAACAAACCCCATAAGAAAATTGCGGTCAAAGTCTTAAAGAGTCCTCAGAACCCCACCACATATCAAACGGCCGCATCTGCCCAGGATTTGCATGCCTATCAAACTGTTGCCGAACAACAGCAAAAAGCATTAATGCCACCCCTGGATCATGCTACACATATCATAAGTCATCAGCATCACTGCAAGCATCATCATAAACATCATTTGCAGCAGCAGCAGGCATTTCAGCAACATTTTCAGCAGCAGCAGCAGCAGTACAGTCAGCAAATCGCGCCCTATGCTGAGCCGCAGCAACAACTACATTATCAGCATTATGATAGCCAATATGTGTATTATGATAAGAAATCTCCTGTGCCCGCCTCAAATGTCACCACGCCCACTAATACACCCTCTCATAAAACCTGTCATTCATCACCACAAACGCCCAAGCATCAGCATAAGAAATGTGTAACCCAGCGCCAAACTTCAACGCCTTGTTATGCCGCCACCAATACGGTGACCACACCCACCAAAACACCGGACATAATGCCGAAAACGCCCACCTCTTCGCTGACCAAGGCGAAAAAATGGCGCCGACCCTTTAGTTCGTATCATTCGTGTGATGATCTCGATGCAACGAATAATGCTGCCAATTTGAACAAGTCCAAAGATCATCATACGAATGAGAAAATGGTGGTGGCCAGCCTTAAATATTTATGTGCCTGTACTGGGGCCACACTGAGAAATCTGTCCAAGAGGACCAAAGACTTGCACAAGAACAATTGTTATTCCTACGTTAAGGTAAAACTAACGATGACAAAACAGAATATTTTTGGTTTTGCTAATTTTTTTGTAAATTAGTTTATGCTAAATTTTAATTTTATTTTACAGCAATTTCCAAAACTATCTTTAAAAAGCTTTAAACAAGGTTTTAATTTATTGAATACTAGCGGACCCGGCGAACTTCGACTCGCCACAATTTAACGCCTTCAGATAAACTCTCGAGTAATAATAAAACACAGATAGTTCAAATTTCAATGCGATTTATTTGAGTGGAATCGAAATCAGTAGAGAGCGATATGATGAACAATGTTTTTTGATTTGTTTTCCGGCGCAAAAACAAACAACGAAGACGATTTCCCAACACGCGAACAGGCAACGTACAGCTGACCGTGCGAAAGACAGGGAAATTCGAAATTAATCCCCCAGACTTCCAACGACTGGCCTTGCGATTTATTTATTGTCTTCATAAAAGCCAATCGAATGGGGAACTGAATCCGCCTAAATTGGAATGGAAGATCAGTTGGAATTCTCGGAATTCGTGGAATAAGGACTTCTTCCTCTTTGAATTTGCCCTCGATAATCGTCGCTTGAATCACATTGTTCATCAGTTTCTTGATGGACAACCGTGTACCGTTGCACAATTTCGGATGATTCAGATTCCGCAACATGATTATGATCGATCCTACCTTCAGCTGTAAATTATGCCGCGGTGTTCCTGGCACATCAAGCGAGCTCAAAAATTCCGTCGGATAGTTTGTCGCTTCATCCTCTTCGGTCACGCTGTCAACGGATTTGTACGAATACAGTTCCCCAGCGATTTGACTTTGAATAATCAAATTCAAGTTATCGACGTCCTTATTCTTCGCTGCTAGTATTGCCCTTTCACTAATCCAATCGAGATTTTTATAATTTTGTGCGATGCCGGGGAACACTTTGGTGATGAGTTCCTCCTTCGACGATGTGAACGATGTGAGGTGGTGATTGTCTCCATCCATTATATTCTGCGCGTTCCTCTTGCATTCGATTATCACGGACTTTCTGACTAATTATTGCACTACGTGTACGAAGTCCACGATTTGATCGTCTAATAGGTGGCATTAGTCAAATAACTCTCCCTGAAATGGAATAAAGTACTTTTTGACTAATCCTATTAAAGACAATATTTCCAAAAAAAAAATAAACTTACGAAATGAATGTATCGCAATAAATGCCCGCAATCCAATAAGGTAACCTCACTTTTTACACGCAAACTTATTTTCTGAAAAAATGATCGAATTGATAAACATTGCACTAAATTTCAATTGATCGTACTGCTCGTACCGTTAATGGATGTGATACGCGATATGTGAGTATTCGAATTCAGTGTAATAATACGCAAAACTCGAATCAATTGCAGCAAGAAAAATAACACATTTGTTTAATAGAAAATCACAATGCGAAAAGTGCAGCTGTCAAATTGCGCTCAGTTTCAGCATTGAATGCAGCACAGCGCCATCTGTTATTTGTCTCGTTAACTTCTCCACCCAAAATTCACGCAAAACATATTTTATCGCAATAAATTTCGTAATTTTCCGAAATTTTCCGAGCTTCACAACGAATTTTCTACTTTTATATCGCGCAAAATCATCAAATCATGTGATAAAATGCAAAATTTCGTCGAAACAAATTGAAATTTTTCACGCTTTTCCGGAATTTTTCATGTTTTTCACTAACAGTCTTCTATTTTGCCATTCGAAAAGACATTCCGGAACAATTGCACACGAAAAAAATTTTCGATTTTTTCCATTTTCCGACTTTTCCGGAGGGGTTTCCCAAAATTTTCTTTCATAAAAACCTTCTCCAGGCAATTACAAACAATTGAGAAAAAATGTGAGCCAAATTAGTCCAGGCGTTCTTGAGTTATGCGCTTACCAACACATTTAGCGATTCATTTTTATATTATAGATTCCTGATGATTTGGGGACTAAAAAGCTCCCACATAATTGTGCGAAACATGTAGTCGACCAATACTTTTTTGTCCCCAATGAAGTAAAAACAGTTAATGATTTTCGAATGTTTCAAGCATGGAAGTTTGTCTGTCGTTAATAATCAGGAAGCTCAAGTTTATTAGTTTCTAAGTATTAATCGTAATGTACACCTTTTTAGATATTAAGCTTGAAGGTTGGCTTTAAGGGCTTTTCGGAAGGTGAATATGTTACACTTCCGTTATACGAAATTTTTAGCTTTTGTGAAATCTGTGTTATGGAGCTTTGGAAGTGTCCTTCCACAATTTACAATATAAACAGAAAAAGCAAATAGCTTTTATATAACTAAGCAAAACGTTAGTTTGGGAAGCTTTTACCACACATGTTAATTGCTCGACCACAATGCATTTGATTCTTTAGCGCATTCCGAATTTCTTGAAAATTACGTTAAGGTAACTTTTTCCTTAAAGGCGCAAATTAAACTACAATTTTGCTCACTCTCTGTTTATTTGGGATTTTTTCCTTTGATAGAAAGAGAAATACTTTGTTCCGGCTTGAATATTCTTTCATTTGCTTTTTTCTCTAAAAGTGCGTACTAAACAGCAATCGTTGCCCATATTTAGTTGAAATTTATTCCATTTATAGCACGATGAAAGTTCCGGCTCGAAGGACCAATTTCAAATGCATTCGTATGGACAGGTATTTTCGTCTCATTCTTCTTTCTATTCCCAATCCCGGGAACCCAACATGAGTCTGAACATGGGGAAAGTTTCGACTCGGAGGACAGCGTTCAAGTGCATTGGCATAATAAAATGGTTTTATTTCGAGTTTAATGTCTTTTTTACATATGAATAATACTTGAAATTCTTGCATTTTTCCATAACTTGGAATCCTCTTGGAATGAAAAAGTATTTATTTACTATTTCTCATGAAAGCCGATATAGAATGTTTGGAATACATTTGATTTTCGTTTACTTTATAGTTTAAAAGCCTGCATTAAACGCTAGATTTACCCATTATTTACACGAGGATATCTTCGGCTTGAAGGCCCAATCTCAAGTCTTTCGATAAAGAGAGATAGCGTCTTCTCATTGGTTTTCCTTTTTGTACTTTTTTCTTCGAGCTTTTTACGGTGGTGCTTACTTGCCGGTATAATGGTGCTGGCTAATGTGGAAATGACCATTTTCAAGAGGTTCTCTTTTTATTTTTGAACAAACTTTATATTTGTTCATAAAACTCCTTGGGATAAAAAAATGTTGATTTACTTCTTTCTAAGTTGAGCCACAGTAAACTAAATAAATGACGGATCGCGCTTCAGTATAGAAAACATAATGACAAAAAGAAATTGACAGTCCTTTTATGCGAGCCTTTTAAATAATTAATTTTTGTCAGTTCTTTACAGAATGTTTGGTAAGGTTGAGCAAGTATTTAATTCTTATGTTCATTAAATTTTTTTTGCAGTTTTATTGGGATATTTGAGATATTTTTTTCAGTAGAATTTGTAAAATTGTTAAAAATAGCAGAAAATATCACAGACAATATTTAATATTTTCTGATTTTCATCTTTTTGAAGTCGAAAGTGTGATTGTATTAATTTCTATGGAAGTTAGCAGAAAGTTTCATCATTATTTTTAAGTCATTTTCGATTTCCCTTTCAAAGCCATAGGAATCTTCCGGCACGGTGTTTATATCTCTAGCATTGAATGAAGAACCATTTTGTTTTTAATTCAGGATTTTTTGTATTCTTTATTATGGAATAATATAATATTTTATAGATTGTTTATTAGTTTTGATTAACAAATTTCTCTGAAAAGTGTTTCAATATCATACTGGATATTTATATTTGTTGCATTAATAGAAAATTTATCAATACGATACAAACTGGGCGTTAAAGCGGTGGCTTAAAGAAACATTTTGTCGTGTAAAGGGGTTTTGCCTTCAAAATGTTAATGTGGTAAAAAAATTAATTGCAAAAATCCCATTTCCAACGCTATCACTTCAAATAAAACCTTTTATTTATTTACTGATACAATACGAATTTGTAGAGAAGTTGGCAGCTTGAAGGACCACTATTTCGCGGGGTCTTATATTTACGGTTTATATACTTTTTCCGATAAAGACTTGAGTATCCTGTTGGGTCTTCATATTTCTAGGATACAAATTAGACTGGAAATCGCCGGCTTGAAGGCTCGTTTTATCGCGGAATAGGGTCTTTAATTCAAGTTATTTTGGTATTCTTTCTTATGGAATAATATTTTATTCACTGTTTATTAGTTCTATTTGCAAATTTCTCCCAGTAGTTGTGATAAAGAAGAATGAAATATGTATTTGTTTCTTATCTCCATTAAGTATTTTTACAACTTTTATTAGTTTTTGTGGAGATGAAGACACTTTTTAAGTGAAAAATGATCAAATCTGTAGTGTGTACTGGAACACGGCTAACGTTTAAATTTTTTTAATTCCTTTATATCGAAGTTTTTAAGTTTTTTTTCCAAAATATATCTCAATTACATTTTACGAATACCAAGGGTGAAATGTCCTCATTATTTTAAATTTGGTTTCGTTATCCATCACTGTTTTGTTGCAGTTAATTCTCCCCACTTTTTTGCGATTTCCATTCACCTAAATAATTAGTTAGTATTAGATTAATCAAGTCAAGTGCCAATTTTTGTAATTTTTTTTTTCCTTTTGTTTTGTTTATTTGTTTTTCTATTTTAGTAGATTACATTGAAAGCATTTTGGTTTCTGCCGATATCAGTGTTAATCGTGATTTATTTAGATTCATGCGAAATCTAAACAAATCGTTTGTGCATTGCACATAATTTGAAAATAGAGACGAAGAATGAAATTTGTTATAGTTGCATTTTCCACTATGTAGAATATCAAGAGGCACGTGAGTTTCTTACGAAAAAGCTGACGAAATTCTAATTGTATTTTAGGTTATTTCATAGCGAATGTCTTGGTAAGGAGTGAACTTATGGAAGATGCCTACAGCGTAGGCGTAAAGTATTGGCAATGGCATGCATTTGGTTCATAATATTGAATGCTATTTCTCGGATTGTATTGAATTGAATTCATAAATTAGCCTAGAATAAAAGGCAAATACCATCAAATGCATCAGTTGAGCCATTAAATCATGTATTGTTTGTGAACTTTATCACATCGTCGAAAGTCAATAGCAAAATGTCACATCTGTTGGTAGCTATCTAAGCCACAAAAGGCCAGCAAAACCAGCCAATTCTCAGTTCACTCCCCATCTGTTAATAGCATCACATGAAACCATTGGCTAGAAATCATATTTTTGACCTTTTCCCCCACACTCCTAATAGAATTCTGGCTAAAATTGTAATGCATATGGACTCGATGGTTTGCTAACATTCCCTGGAATTCAATAATTAAATGACCTTTAATAATTTAATAACTTGATTGTCTCATTCACTCATGAAAGAAATTCAAAGAAAGCCAATTTAATTGTTGCTCACAAACAAACATAACTGAATAACAAATGTATTAAATGCTATTTCTTTTCTGCTTCTCTTTTCAGCCCACGTGGCGCGTATGGGGTGAGGAAAAGGACACGGATATCATTTATACGGTTTACCTGAAAAAGGTGTGCTACCATCGGCCCACACCCTCAGCAGCCAATGTAAGTTTTACGTACAACAAACTTTACTACAATATATGGAATATAAGCTATGACTTATTTAACCACATATCACATATTCAGGAATAGAGAATGATTAAATCGAAATAAAGCAACTATTTAGAGAGGAGACCGAGAGAGAGAGAGAGAGAGAGACAGAGAGAGAGGGAGAAAGAAAAAAAGGGAGAAAATCAACAAACTTATTAATTAGTTAGAATTGACATTCAAATGCCGGTCATTTATCTCCTATTACGTGAAAGAAATTTTATTCTTTGCAATGATAGACCCCGTTAAAAAGTTCTAAGGCCATTAGTAAAAAAGGTAAAAACCCATCGAAAGGGAATTTAAAGTCTTTTCTTTGTTATGGGTAAAATTGTACTTAATACACTTTGTAAATTTAATTATTGATCGTCATAAGTCCCTATAAGGCTTTTACGGCAGGAGAGATAAACACATAGAGAATCATCAATGGAGTATTTCAAATAAATGCGGTAATCCTGCAAAATATTGTTATTCGGAGAAAAGTAATAGTGGCTTGAAGGACCATTATAATAATTTTTTTGCCGAGAGCACTCAGATATCATTATATATTTGATGTAACACTACATTCCACAAATTATGCCAAACATAGTGCTTTGAATAGTGGATTTATTGAATTTTTATTGAATATTCTAAATGCAAGATTGCAAGAAATGAATACCCAATTCAACATCTAGAGTTTCGTATGTCTAGAAATAACTTTAAACTGTTCCTTTTTAGATATTTAAAATAAAATAATGTAGATATTTACATATCTTTCTTGAAATATGCGTCAGTTCTCAGTCTGTAAGGATTTATATGTCCATAGACCTAAATAAATGAAATGAAATAAGTTTTTTTTGTATCGGGAGATATAAACGAAGTATTCTCAATGAATATGGTAATCTTGTTAAACATTTTTGATCAGGGATAACTAACCACTGCTCGAGGAGCCATTTTAATAGGTCTTGCCAAAGGTTGGCTCATTGATTTGGTTTTAAAACAAGCGGTAGAAAATGTAATATCTTTCCTTTATAAGGATCTGCAAAGTGTCTGCCTAAGAAGGGAGATACACATGGAGAGATATAAAAGAACTATTCCCTATGAATGCGGTATTCCTGTAAAACATTTTTGATCAATGAAGATCTTGGCAAAGGCTGGATCATTTCATTCATGGCAATTTATTTTAAAGTCGGCGATAAGGCTTTGCTTCTACTACATAACAGAGATACTTATCTTAAGATGTGAACGGGGTACTCTCAATGAATTTGGTAAACCTGTCTAATATTTCTGGTTCGGAAAAATTAATCATTGCATTATTAACGGACCTTGCCAAAGACTGACTCATTTCATTCCCAATTTTTTCAGTAAATGTGTTCAAATTGATGGTATTCACTTAGTAATTTAGGTGGAGACTAGAGTAGAATACTGAGTGGCATAGAAATAATACCAAGTGTGACTCCTCTCCAATTTGTTACATTTAGTTTTGATAGTACATTAAAAATCTGAGCTTTCTAATGAAATTTTAGTGACCGTCTTCTACACCAACCACCGAGTTTATTGTAGAAAAGTTTCCGTGCTTTGGTCTATCGGCTCAACATGATCCATATAAAGCAATCGCTGTGTTATGATACGTTTGATCCTGTTCATGTCGGCTTGTAATACATACGACACTGATGCACTTCGTTATCAGTTGATGTTGTCGAACATTTTACGGCAGTTTTTTTCTGCCGAAGGCTTCCAGAGCATATTTAGCAGTTTGTGTCATAGCTGTGCAGCAAGACGGGCAGGATTAGTGTCTGGTGCAGTTAAATTTTTGTTCATTGGATTTTGTCATTAAAACGTTTGCTTAATCCATACTATCTCCTGTCAGTAAGGAACATTTTTGTAATCTCTGAACTGACGTCGTTAGTTTTATTAATGGCGGAGACGAGTTAGATGAAATCGTAGAATAATCCAGAGTTTCAATTATTAACGTTAACGTGAGATTCAATTTTGTGGACTACTTCGTATTTTTTGAGAAGACTGCAGTAACATCTCATAGTTTTTGTTCGACGATTTCGATATCGTCCGCATACATTTTGGATATTCTTAATAAAAATGCAGCTCTTCTCATTATCATTTTCATCAGCATGTTGAAAAGATCGCATAATAAATTATTGCGGTGTCTAAGGCCTTGTTTGGTAGAAATTGGATTGGTAGAAATTTTGTCCATCTTCGTTCATTAGTAAACTTTTTGGAACTCCATCATCAACCGCACTCTTGCCGTTCTTAAGCCGTGATATTGCTATTCTGATTCCGTTTTGGGTCGGTGCTGGCCAATCTATGTCATTGGCGATTGTTGAAGCATTTTGTCACGAAATGTATTATTTTCCTCCGGGTTCTCTGTCCTCTTTATTACAGAACAGTATTTTAAGCATATCTACCAATATCCTCTGAATGTTAATACATAACTTATCTTTTTGAAGCCTGTTTAGAGCAACAGACATTTTTAAAGTAAAAAGCGAAATAGTCGACATATTGAAGTCAGCAATATGAAGTCATTAGCAACCAGGAACATCTTTCTTGTCTCCCTGCCACTAGTCGGATTAGCAGGTTACTGGTTCCAAGGTCTTACATGGAAGAGGACACTAGGAGTGCATAGTATTTTCTTTCTTCCAGTACGATAAACTTTAAAATTAATAATGGAGCCTCTATTTAGCAACAACCGAAGTTTTGCCCAGATGAAGAATCTTTTGGTTGAAGAACCAAATCTAATGTCAGACCCCATTTTTCTTAATAAGGACTAAAATCGGTCATTTAATGGTCGTTAATTAGGGTGAGAGTGTATGTGAAGACAACAGTTCTGATTTTTATGTTTCGGTAGCTTAAGAATCAATAATCGATCCATCAATCGGGGATAGTCTTCCCCATAGCTTCCAAGTGCAAACGATATTGGCATTTAAGAGACCTTCGCAAGCCATTATTTGTCTCGAAGGGCCATTTGAAAGTAAGAGGTTTTCCTGTGAGTTCTTTTCCTTTTTCCCCCACATATAAATTTTATAAATAACACAATATCTTAGCGTCATATTTATATTAAATTTCTTCTCCCTTTTTAGCCTGATTCCGAAGATGACATTTCCTATCTCGAGTGGGAAATGGTCAGAGTTCGTTTTGTCAAGGCGGCCACCTTGGAACGCCTTGTCGAAGCTTTGGCCACCGATGACGGAGAGCTGGAGTCGACATTCATCAATGTCTTCCTCAATACTTATCGTACCTTTTCCACTCCCAAAGAAGTTCTAGGCCTATTCATCAAACGTTTCAATACGCTCACCGATAAGCAGCGCATCGATGAAATCAAACACAAGGATGATGTAGATTATGAACCGAGCGCTACCATCCATGAGCAGCACAAGAAAACTCTAGTCTCCGTGTGGAAAATGTGGCTGAATGGCTTTCCCGAAGACTGGAATGAGGAGAATCTCCGATATTTAATCTCTTTTACCAGCAAATACTTATCGCATTCGGATTTACATACCAGGGCTTTGAATCAGCTGGAGATGATATTGAGGCAACAGGTGTACAGTAAAAAGAGTCTGCCACCTTGGTTGGGTGATCAATTTGCCGATTTGTATTTGGCTCCGGAATTTCAGAGGCGAGCTTGTTTCCTAGAAACCTACAGATTTCCGCGTATAGATGTGCGGCATTTTGCCGAGCAATTGACGCGAATGGATTGCGAGCTCTTCAAGAAGGTGATATCACATCAATGTCTGGGCGCCACTTGGTCACGGAGAGCGCAAGGTTGCTGTGAAACAGTGGTGGCCACAGTCACACAGTTCAATGAAGTTTTGTATAGAGTTATAACGAGTATTCTCATAGAGAGATCATTGGAGCCTCAGGTAAGAGACAGAGAAGGAGAGAGAGAGAGAGAGAGGCAAAGGAAGTGGTTTGGATAATAATTACAATATTTTTCTGGTGTTTAGGAAAGAGCGGTGTACATAGCGGTATGGATAGATATAGCTCAAGAGCTAAGGTTACTCAAGAATTTCTCATCCTTGAAAGCCATCATCACTGGTCTGAATTCATCGGCTATATATCGTTTAAGTAAAATTTGGTCAGTGCTACCCAAGGAAAAGGTAAGTACAATATATGCTTATATAGCCTTTCAATTTCTCAAGGAATCGCGCGCCAAGTTAGTGGTGACAGGAAAACATTCGCTAGGATTTCATAAGCAATAAGCAATGCATACGTACTGTAGCCGGAGCAAAAGTTCGTAACAGACTAAAATATTAAACGAATTACTTATGTATGTAAAAAATATTGCCATAGGTGAGATAAGGCAGAAGAGAGGCTTCTAATATTGAATGTTCATATCGAGTTCATAGATATGGATTTTGAGACCCACTCAGGATATTCTGATAATAATTTTTTCCCAGGCTTTTCAATTACGGGAAATTTTTGGTCATTGACCTTATAGCTTGGCGAAGATTTTAATTTTCCGGTTTAATGTTAGCCTTATATACTTTATAGACCATTTATATCCTTTGCATACTTAACTAGTTAGTGTTAGGGTAATCGCGTGACTCTAGCACATGCTATTTTGCTGTAAACATATTTAACGTTAGGTTTTCTATTATTACACAGGAAAAGGGAAAAGTGAGTGGGTAAGCAGAGACTTGCAGCTGTTATAAAATTTAATAAAAATTACGTGACTTCAAGTCATAGTAGATTTTTTATCGGATTTTAGAATTAGATATCCTGGTAAACGAAATAAGTAAGCAGCTAGCTAGACAGCCACCAAGTCCAATTATTATTTCATAAAGAAAATGTCATCTGAATAGTTAGCTTTTAGTTTGGACGCTTGGAGCACCTTGTGAAGGGCCTAATTCGTTAAATATAAATACCAACGTCAATTTTTACGGCTTGCTTGCTTTCTGTACAAACATAATATCTGCTATCTGAGGTAGAATCGTTTTCACAAAGACAGAAGAAGAGAGTATGGCTCGAAGGGCCATATTTAAGGCGAGAGAGGATCATCTTGTTTCTGTCTTCTTTTTTTAGATAACGTTTCGAATTTCGAATTACATCACACACAGCTTGATATAATAATGTAAACTTCGATTTTAACAACATCAGCTCGTTATACAGCATCGCGATAAGAGAGAACTTCCAATATTGTATGAGTTTATAGACAAAAATGTTAAGAACCACGGGTTTTTCGCTTCCACAAGTTTAGACCATTTCACTGTACTTGGAGAAGATTTACATTTGTTAAATATTTGAAACACAATTTATATCTTTCGGGTTATTTAATCGCCCGATCGCTCCACATGCTTTGACCCATTTCGACATTAGCTTCTATGAGTGAGTGGGGGAAGAAGACAGACACAGTAAGTCGTATAGAATTTTTTTTTATCAGATTACAAAATTATTTGTACCGGCAGCTAGATATTGTCTGGATTTCCTGGGATGGTAATCTAATTATTTTTTCTTAAAAACACTACATCTAATTGGCTTTTTGCGGAAGTGAATTTCAGCTCAAGAATTATGTCCACAGACACCTGGAATGTCTCTAGATTGGTCGGAAAAAATAATAGTCTTTATTGAGGCGTGTGTTAGCCTTTCTTATCAGCTAAAGATTTGTTATCTAAATTAAAACCGGTTTCTTAATACGGAAAAATAGAGCTGTTCGAATTATCCTCCATCTCCTCGTTCATTTTTTGATTGGAATGGCATATGAAGTTTCGAAACAGTCGCATATTACTGATAAAAACGAAAGACAGGAATCAAATACAGAAGGGTCAAGTAACAACAGTACGGGCGAGGCATAACAATGTGGCGTAAAGACGGAATAATAACAGTGTGGCTTGAAGGACCAAATTAACGATGGAAATATATACATGCAGTGGGTGTAGTGGGAACTACGTCTCTGTCTGTGTGTTTGGCATGGAGGGCTAAATGGTTCTTTCATCTGCGGTGAAACTGTGTTGAATAGTTGTTTATGTAGCGGGGTAGAATGAGTTTAAATGCAAAAACGGTCCCGCGCAAGGTAAAGAGCTTAGCTTGGAACTAATATCGAAATGACATGTCATTTGAAATTAAACTTACGAGATGTGTGAAATCCTCTAAACTTCTGAAATTCTTTTGTAAATAGAGTAAACTTCTCCAATTATTAAATTGGATACTGTCAGGAGTGATTTATTCAAATTACTAAGTTTCAGATTCCGACCATTCCATAACCATGATTCATCACCTAATGCATTGTTTCTATAAAACATTTTCGTATGTTTTTCTTTTACAGATGGAGATATTCCAAGAACTTGCACGAATTTGCTCAGAGGAAAATAATGCCTCTGTGCAAAGGGAGCTTCTAATACGAGAGGGTACAGCGAAATTTGCCGAGACCGTGGGTGAAAATGATCGTCATATGCAGAAGATTATACAAAAACAGGTAAGCTTCAAAACGGCGATTGATTTTCTTTGCCTTTTTTTTAACATTTGTGTCTGCTCCTTGTCTAGAGCACCCAAACCTCCCACGGCACCATACCCTATCTGGGCACCTTCCTTACTGATCTGACTATGATTCATCAAGCTAATCCCGATACAGTGGGCGAGGATAATCTAATAAATTTTGAAAAGAAACGTAAAGAATTCGAAGTCTTAGCCAAAATTAAACTTTTACAAGGGGCAGCTAATACCTATAACCTGGATGAAGATCCGCTCTTCAATCGCTGGTTTTACTCAATGCCGGTGTTGACAGAGGAAGATGCCCATACGCTGTCATATCAGTTGGAACCACCACCTCCGTCGGCTCCCCGAAAAAGCACCACCTCTTCGAATATGTCTTCGGGGAATTCCTCAATTTTGGGTCATAGGAAGACAGACTCTATAGCATCCAACTCCAGCAGTGGAGCCGGCTCACAGTTTTACTGTGAGATTAGTTCACACAATAGTTCGAGACACAACTCCTTGGATCGAGAGGCTCACAATAACCACATGTCAGCTACCAGCAGCGTCTCGAATTTGTCGTTGGATTCCAGTAATTCAGGCGGTGGCCTGCAGAAACCAAAAATGATACACTCGCAGAGCTCCAATGGATTATTGCGCAGTAGCCATGGCTCAGCCAGTGGTTCCCATACACCCACCCATGTAGGTTCGCCGTTGATAAACGCTCAAGTGGTAAACTCTCCCGGCGCCAATGCTGACTTCTATATCGTCAAGATTACGTTGGAATCGGAGACTATGCCCCAGGATGGCATTGTTGTGTACAAAAGTATGATGGTGAAAAACAACGAGCGCACTCCCCATGTGATACGTAATGCTCTAATGAAGCTGGGCATAGAAGACGATGCCGACAACTATATCTTGGCCCAAAGACTACCCGACAGGGATGTCGATTTGCCACGCAATGCAAACGTTTTCTATGCCGTTGTGGTGAATAAGAATTTCGAATTACGTTTCATTTTGAAACCGAATCCTGAGAGAATGACAAACGGCGGCAGCGGTGGTAGTCGCAGTAGTCGTAGCAGTAACAGCTAATGGTTAACTAAGACCCTGTAAATTCGGGGTCTTGGATTTGAGGCAACACTCGGAGTATTTATTATATGCGTTAGGCAAATAAAAAGGAAGGCAGTAAAGAGACAAGGAAAAGAGTAAGGAGAACACAGAGCGTTGACAAAAGAAAATAAAGAAAAATGGGTGCTTAACACAAAATTAAAAGAAGAGTGATGGAAACGGAACACAGAATTCTTTTCTGTGTTTGTAAATCTTTTGAATCTTTTGAAATTTTCAACAGAAAAGGAAGAATGAAAACTCACACAAATTTGCTAGTAAAAATGTAGATATGTTTGTAGAGAATCACGGTGGAGAGAGAGGAAAATAGGAAGATTTGAAGGAGAGCGATTAGACTGCTGTTTGAATAGATTGGACCAAATTTGGACAGATTGTAATTGAAAAACGAAATAAGAGCAGAAGCAAAGAGTTTTTTTTTTTGTCAAAAGTGACATATGACGGGATTTTTTTAATATAAATTCCAAAGTAATTTCCAACATTTATATTCAAAGTTAAGATAATGCAGACAGTTTTCTATTTGTCTATAGGAAAATGCAGACCAATGGCTGCTTAGACAATAAGTAAGGTTTGGATGACGCAAAGTTGCCGCCAACTTTGGTGTTGGAAGTATTTTTGGAAAACACAGTAGCTGGTAAAGGAAAAAAGAAAGATGGGAAAAGAAAATTGTAAAATTGGATCAAATTTGGAAAGATAGCGATTGAAAAATGAAAGGAGAGCAAAGCGGACGAAGCCATTCGAAAGAAAATTTAAATATGATTTGCCTTTATGCATAAATTGTTCAATTGTATGAAGTGTGGTGTGTTCTGTTTTAGAGATTAAGTTGCAGGCATCAAAATGAGTTTGTCTCAACTTCTGGTCTAGTGTAAATTGATGTTTTCGGTTTATTTAAACCGAAGTATGGAAAAGTATCAGAATGATTTTGATATCTTATTACTGGGAAATTACAAAACAATTCCCAGCAAGACAACTTGCTGAATCAGGAGTACCTTAGACTGACAGATAAGTCTGTGAGACTAAATGGCTGCAGAAATTTATAGCCCAGTATAAGGTTATGTTTTCGGTAAGTTCGGCTATGGAGAAAAAATCGAAACTATCTTTATTTCAAATGTTTCGAAATATAACTTTATATCAATAAAATATTAGCATTTTGCACTAAATTTCGGAAAGTATTAGAAATATTTTAATGAATTCTTAAAGTTTAATAAGTTCAAAAAGTATTGAGGGTGTAATAATATTAGCCTTACTTTTGCCTTCAAAGGCAAAAACACATGTCTCTGAGACATAGCCTGAATAGGATTTTCTATGATAGGTAAAGGTCTTAAAGGGGATGTGGACAGCTTTCATTCGTTTCTATTATTTTCTTAATTCCTAGTCCATCAAAATCAAGTTTTTTGGTAACAGATTTCAATTTCTAAAAGATTGCACAATTGATCATTCAGCTTTAGTCATTTCCATGTTTTATCGATTTCGTTCCAATCAATAGCTGATTTTCCATACAATAATCAATTGTTAATTGAGTCGAAATTAGAAAATACACGCAATTATTAATTTACTGAATGAGCTATAAAATAAAATATGGAGTGCCAGTGAAATTACGCAATATTGCTGGTTTTCTAAATTTGTCCCTAAATTTTTGTATGAAAACTCGATTATGGAGAGGATCGAAATCGGAAAACAATCGAAATTATAATGAAATTTTACCAAATATGTAGTCTCTTTCCATTTTCTTTTATATTTCCCTCCTTCTCTTGGCAAGTGGTTCCTCTCTCAAATATAGTATATACCTGAATTTACATATAAAAATAATCGAATAATTTAAAAATTGTATTTAAACATGACAAAATTGCATATATTTCTTTTGTAAAATATTAGTTTTAAAACGAAATGATGTTTAGTAATTGATGTTTAGTAAATAACCTATTAAAGAGAGAGAAAATTGAGTGAAAGTAATGAAAATTGAAAATAGTTTTTCAAAAAAAAAGGGAATAAAAAGTGAAAAATGGAGGAAACTGTAATTGTATTTCGCATTAGTTTAACCGAAAATGTCTGGTGTGGAGTTTGAAAAATAAACGGAAATTAATTTTGTTGTAAAAAAATTACTGTACATTCAAATAACTATAAAAGAAAACCTAATTTCAGAATTTAAATTTTTGTAGAATTTTGTTTAACAGTGAAAAATTAAAAATATAGGATTATAATTAGATTTATAAAAAAATATGTTCACTAATCGAAAACAATATGACTTTCTAGTAACGAAATTCTGTAATTAAATGTTCATAAGCTTTCTGTGTATTTGCAGTATTTACAACTCTTAATATAAATGCTTATATTTCCCCCCTTCTATGTCTGATTTACTAATCTAAAACAATGTGATTCGACAATATATTTTGTGTGTAGCCAACTTCAAGTTACAATCTTTTTGTAAAACAAATCGGCAATAACATTTTTATAAGTTTCCTGCATCTGAGAGGAATTTTGTAAAAATAACTTGCATTATTTATAGCTTCTAATGTCGATATTATTTTTTGACGAATTTCGCTTCCACTGTATTTAGTTTGATAACAAAACTCGTCCACAATTATAGAAGAATTTTTTTTTTAAAATAACATGCAGTAGTTTCAACTCACACTGTTGACAATTATTCCTGACGAATTTCCCTTTCACTTTATATTCGACTCTCATTGATACGGTAACGCTAAATATAAAAGCAACATTCAATTATTTATTTATGAGTATGTATTAATTTTTTGCAAAAATTTTGAAAATAACAGTATATTTAATGCAATATGAAATATACTTATTGAATAGTTGAAGAAAAAATCTCGAATTTTACGAAAATGATGAATGAATGAATAATGTTTTCATAGAAATCTCTGAAATTTCTAGATTATTTTTTATATTTATAACAAAAATTTAAATTTAATTTAGGTCTGCAATTAAGAACTCGAAATATAGAACGACAAACAGAACCATTTTGATATTTTCTAAACAAAAAATGGACAGCATCAATTCTTTAAGTTTAATTTAACACTGAAAATAATTACTCGAATTATAGAAACATGACAAAACCCCATTTTGATATTTCCTAAACCAAAGGGGCGGCTAAGACGTAAAGTGAAAAAATTTAAATGAATTTAAGAAATAAGAACAAAAATTATGCAGAAAAATATTGTAAAATAGAAACACAATAATTTGTAATAATAATAATCTAATAATAAATAAAAAAATAAGCTGAAGCATAGTCAAAGAAAAAAAAAAAAACTATATATGATTTATATTTTATAGATCAATAAAATATAAAAATAATAGAAAGAACAAAAATTATACAAAAAGTACTGTAGAGTGGAAACAAAGTAATTTATAACATTAAAAAATAAAGTAAAATAAAGAAAAATTGTATGAATTTTGAAAGTAAGTTTTTGATATAATTTTTTTTGGGTCCTAAATGTAACCTAAAAACATTTAATTTACAATAAAATCGTAAGGACCCAACAATAGCCTATGAGTTTTGTAATAATTTATATGTATACTTGTAAGAAACAAATAATTTAAGAAACCAACTACGAAATAACAAGATAAGAAATAAAATGGAAATTTAAAATGAACACTAATTAGTGAACGTTTTTTGTTTGAAACAATTTTTGCTCTCTATACTACTAAACTCAACATTTATAGACATTTCAATTGGTTATTTTTTTTTTTATTACATGACAAATAAGGTAAAAAAAGTTACCTTACATATTTTTATATATTAAAATTATATGTATATTATATTACAATAACAAGGCCTTCAAGACCAATAGTACATATTATAAGGGGGACAAATAATATGGAAATGAAATTTCACAACAATTTTTCTCTTTTTGTGATGCTGTTACCTTTAAAGATGTATTGAAATTTTTGTTTTGTCGCTTTTTGTGTAAAATAATAAAAATTCGTATTTATTTATTTAATTTATTACCACAAAAAAAAAGAAGAAAAAAAGAGAAAAGAAAAATAATAAACAAAGTTCAGTTTATTTACAACAAAATATGTTTAAGAAAAAGAATTCATTATTTTATTTGCGATAAAAACTACATAAAATTAATTTCCGCCGAATCATTGCGATTCGACCAATACTTTATATTTGGACAATCAATCTTCCTGAGCGTGCTTCCTGGACATCAAAAGTACCAAAACGGAAGAAGAAAAAAACAAAATTGAAACTCAATATAAATTCGTGCTGGTATTTGAAGTTAAATTTTTACACTGAACGGTATTCTGTTTTTTATTACGGGGAAAACTTTCTTAAATGGCAATGCCACCACCTTCTTTTTTGTTGATTTCCAATACTAAAGTCGGAATAATGTAATTTTTTACTTCGTACAATGTTCGGTAATATATTAGTAAATTTGAAAATGAAATAGTTATAAAAAAGAAACAATTTATCAACTTTATAAATGTGTTGTCGAACATATTATAACGTAAAAAAAAATCAGTTGCTACGATTTTAGTGTTGCAAATCAATAAAAGAAAAGCTGGCAATGCCGATTAGTGCTTTTACTAGCACACAATTTCACGTGAAATTTATCGTCTTGAAAATATATATAATATTGTATAATCGATGGAAAACTGTAAGATATGGCGAATTTTCCTTTTGTTAATGTCCATCTTTGACGCAGACTCAATCAATGCTGGGTCAAGTAATCGAAAAACTGTGTGAGTAGTTTTTTGAGTATGAGAGTTTATCTTTCAAACGCCATCTACAGTAATCAGACAGTACTTATACAATATAAGATACAGATTACTAAAGCTATCAAAATAAAAATTGATGTCATACCAAATAATGTCTATATTTATAATTACAAATATATTCATTTTTCTAAAGCTATCAAAATAGAAATTGATATCATACCATAACGTCCATATTATAAATACAAATATATCAATTTTTCAAAGCCCTTTGTCTCTGATCAGAATTTACCTAAATTTTTCGTATATACGTGGGTTGTGTCATGTAGGTCCAAGTGTTCATATTTTATCCTTTCTAAAAATCACAGTTTCCATTCGAATTTGGTATGGCTTAGTTGTGTTAGAGATGATACTCTTTGAAAACAAGCCATAACGTTCCATGTTTTGATTTAGCCGCTCCCCCTACAAATCGATCTGCTGAGCTTGACATTGTTGCTTAAAGAAAATTAAATTTTTGCTGGAATTTGTTTATTATTATTCATGTCATATAATTTAGATGCTTCAAGGACAACCCTTATTGAAAATAGACCAACTAGATCCAGTTTTCGTACAAACCTATATAAGTGGAATGTCCAAGCTAATTATAATCAAAGCCACAACGTTTGTGAATATTATCGCTAATAGAATCGCTTCTCACAGTCTTACCTTTGATAAAAATATAATTAAATTTTGCGTATCTGCCTTGACAGGATTAAGTATTTACCAAATTTTAAATAGAAGGTATTGGTCCATATTTTCATATGGTTCGTGGGCAAGTAGTCCACTTACAAAGGGACAGTTTTTAATGCAGTTTGAGTACATTTAGCATACGAGTATATATTTTAGTTTTATAGGTGATAAGTCTTTTTGCTGATATGGGTTCACATTTTGATATAGGCATCCAGTAATATGTCTCTTTAGTTGAAGATGATACCAGTTGAGTTTACTTAGGCTTCCCCCCATTACAATTTCCAAATTCTTATTTTTGAGGTTTGTCGGACTGTTTAAAACATCATCGCAAGACGAAATAATGTTCGCTTATCTTCACTGAACAATTCGGGTCGGTCAGTCTCATCCTATAAATAACAGATACGGCTGCGACTTCATAAAATTTTTGGCGAATTGGTCCATCCGAAATGGTTTATAAAAACAAAAATAAATGTTCTGGCCCTCTATGAAGGGCAATTTAAATTCATTCTATTTGTAGATTCACTAAAAGGGATCAGCTTTTTAATGACTATTATGGACATCTGTTTGGCATATTTTTTCAAATGTTTATCAGAGTATTGAGATGGCCGCCTCTCAACGAACATATTATATAGGGTGGCGCATAAGGAACGTTAAGATTTGATCAGTGAATAAATTTTTTGTTTAAGTCTTTTTTCGCCGCTTTACTGAATTAACTAAAGAATACTTGGGAAATTTATGATGGAAAGGCTCATCACAGAATACAGAAGCAAAGTTGTTCAATTTTAGTTTGAAAGTCAGCATTCCATTATTCAGATCATATCGAAATTTCTTTCATGTCCGAAATACTCCCATCGCTCCAACAATTTACCGATTGGTTCAGCGTTTTGGGCAACAAGGTGATTTGTGATCTTCCGCGTGCTGGAAGATCTCGTGCAGTTCGAAATGAAGTGACCATTGTTCGAGTGCAAGCAAGTATTGAGGAAAACTCCGAAACTTCCACCAGGCGACGTTCTCAGCAGTTACAGATGTCTAGGCGGTCTTTGCAAAGAATTTTACATGTGTTACATCTTTTCCCCTGTAAGATGCAATTGGTTTGCGAGTTAAAACCAAATTACGGACGGCCATGAAGGCGGCTATAATCGACAAAAAAGGCGTTCCCCTTTCAATCTGGTTTTCTTGTAAATATTCGGGACTTATATATTGCTGTTAATGTCACTGCACCGGTTAAGAATAATAATGAATAGGAAAGGCTTTAGATTTCCAAGGGTAACATCTAATATTTTCGCCGATTTTTTGGTTTCTTTTAATATATTTTGCAGAGTTGTAGGTTGGTTTAAACTCGGTGGGATTTGGGTTTATAAAATTTGGGAAAGGAAACAAATAACTTCCGATAATGTGTGATAAAACTGGAATTAAATACGTTTGAAATACCTGAGTCGCAATATCCGAGTAGGCTAAGACGACATCATTCAAAAGTTATCTTACCAATAACGAAACGAGTTAGCCAATTTTTGATTTTAAGTTTCGACTACTGGGTTTTCAACACTTCAAATTTAGTAACCAGAGTATATAACAGTGAGAGTATATAACAGCATAATGAGCTTTTTGTTTTGAACCAGTGCAGAAATTTCAGCCAAATGAGCTCATTTATATATCTCTTCTCCTAACACCTGTTTGGTTGGTGCAAAAGCCTGAGTGTCAGAACGAAAGTGGTTTGTAATTAAAAAAAAGGTGAAATAAAGCACAAAAGAAGGTGCAAAATTATAATTTTCTAAAGTTTTGCGTTTAGAATACCGTAAAGGGCGTGTCAAAGCAGTCCATTTTTATACGCAGAATTAAGTTAACTAAACACCTAATGCGTGCTAAATTATAATGAATTTAGTGCAATGGAACCAATGATATGAATCTAAGAATGTGTGGATTAAATTAGGTAATTTGCATGAAAGTTACCAGAGAAGACGGACTTTTTTATATTTTATGAAGCATCTTAACGCACTAAATTTGGTAAAGATTTTAGCGATTATATTCTACGAATTAGAAATTAGAGACAAAATATTATATTTCCATAAATCGATGAATAGGTGTGCCAGGAAGGAGAGCAATAGGGGTACAATAATGCCCATCATTTTCTTTAATTCTCCGAAAATAGCTCACCAAACGGATGGCGTAAAAGATATGAACCTGTAGAATATATAGTCATTTGTAAGGCGTACCAGAAGGGGCGTGTCATTTGGTCGATTTTTCTTAAGTCTTACAAAGAATTATAAATTATTACAATGACAGGAATTCAAGCTACTGAAGTCTACTAATTAAAAATTACCGAAGAAAGAAAAGATTTCGAACAATCAGTAAATTTGTAAGAGAGACATCAGGAGGAGTGTGGGAATGCTGTCTATTTTCATTGCCTATTTTAGTATACGCTTAATATGCACCAAATTCGACAAAATTTATAAATTATTACAATGACAAGAATCCAAGCTAATGAAGTCTACTAATTAAAAATTACCGAAGAAAGATAAAATTTCGAACAATCAGTAAATTTGTAACAGAGACATCAGGAGGAGTGTGGCAATGCTGTCCATTTCCATTATCTATTTTAGCATACGCTTAATGCGTATCAAATTTGAGTGAGTTTAGTATAATTGGGTAAAAGATATAAATCTAAGAATATATGGGTTAAATCGACCATTTGCTTGGGAGATACCAGAAGGTGCGGACCAATCGGTCGGTATTTTCAGATTTTTTTTCAAGTATTATAGACGAATACTATGGACAAATGTTTGGGTTGTTGCAATCTATAAAGTAAAAGTTAAAGGGACAAATGAATTTCGGAAAAATCAATCAATTTGTATAGGAAGTACCGGAAGCGGTAGGTTGATATAGGCCACTTATAATGGCTAAGTGCGATCTAGCAAAATATTGGGCTGAGTCAAGTCTTAAGAAGATTTATAAATGTATACCGCAGTTATCGCGTGTTTCAGCCAGCCGGATAGATGGATAATGCTTGATCGACTCAAAAGCCCACGAAACACATTTGGTCAGAACATACTTGATACTTGAAACGCTTCCTTCTGGGTGTTACATTATTGGCTGTATCAACTTATACTTATAAATCTTCATTCCTTCGGGCAAAGGTATAAAAATATATGATATTTAACACATAAAATTTTCGTAACACGTTGATATATTATAGTTTGAGAGCTTTCTCCAAATTGTGCGTTATATGAAAAAGAAAACAAAAAATTTCCTTAAGACTATTTCATGCGGTTTTCTCTGTTGGCAAAGAAAAAGTCATATACCTATATTTATGTATATGTTACGCTATTTATGGTTTATAGACGGTGTATAAATTACCTTTATTTAAAATCCGTTTGCGCCACCTATAGTGCAATAAGCGCACTACTTTACGTATTATAGCCTTGGCGTGCTTAATCTAAATGAGTTGGCAAAATTACATCTCATGCTTACGGGCTAAATTACTTTCTATGCGGTATTAAAGGACAGTTTAAATTGTTATGCATATAAATAAGACGAATTTATGTTTTTTATGAAGGAAAATGTTGTTAAGGCAAATTGAAAAAATTATTTTGATTTAAATTGAACTCTTTAGTCAATAATTAAATGTTAAATTCCGTTGTAATATACGGAATATATATTCGACTGTATTTTTTTTGAATATACATATATATTATATTTATGAATCCTAAAGAAAACTTAAACACATGCAGGCAAATATAGAAATTATAAGAAGTTATAAATGTAGTATTAGCAAATGTGAATTACATATAAAATAAAGTGATGCATAAGAAAAAAATAATTTAAATAACATATAAAAGAAATCTACAAAATATTGTATTATAGTGAAAAATAAAACTATGGAAGATGAGAACATATAAAAGAAATTTAAAATAAACAAATTTATGAGTGATTAAACCACTAAATAATGATAATAAGAAAGCTAACAATAGAAATAATAACTAATAACAATATATAATAATAGACATTTGCATAATAATACAGACTTATACGAACATGTATGTAGGAATATAATAATATAAATATACGATTATAATCATACAGATATATGTATATTGAAATGAGAGTATTTAGTAATATAAATATATGTAATACGTTAAGTATAAATAATCTATATAAGTTAATTTATACAATAATGCCTACAATATTATTTACAATTGCTATATTATATATAATTTTTATATATTATATATATATATTAATAATAACATTTATATAACTATATACCATATTATTAATAATGATATCAATTAATTGTATAGCTATGCCGTTTTTGAATGTAATTAATTGTTAAGGTAAAGGTAAGAATGCTACCAGAAAACATAAGGAAATACAAAAATAATTTATTGGACAATATAAACTGTTGTTTTTTCTTTGCAACATGGGGAGTGGTGTTGGGCGCAAAGTGAAAGTAATTGCAATAATATTTATATCAAAATCTTGCTTTTCTGAAATTGTCTGAGCTTTTGCCACAGTAGTACGGCAAGTTTGCTGTGACGAATTCTCACTTCTTGTTACAAAGATCGGTAGTTGTGTTTAGAAGTGACCGACTGGGGCGCTATAGTCAAGCGCACTATAATTCACATGATCGCGGGTTCAATCCTGTTTACAAACCTCTGACGAGCATTTCGAGTAACCGACAAGCCTGGTAAATACTTCTAAGGCTGTGACGTTTGGAATCGTCGATGTAAACTGTAACAATAGAATACGCGTAAGCTCAGTGAGTATGAAAAGTTCCGTCATACCTCATTTAAGGGATGCCAAAAACAGCAAATGTTAAAGAGTGCAAATGTAGCCGCTGTCTTTCTAGTAAATCTCTCTTGACACATTTCAGCTATTGTTACGAACGTGCAAGTTAAGAGGTATGCTGTTGAAGCTAAATGGCGTTACATATCACTTAACGATAAATACACCAATTGAGTGATTTGCCTTTTCATAAATTTACTCTCTTTAAGGATGCAAAGGAATTTGCTCTTTTATTTGTGCCTAGAAAATATTGGAGATGATTTTGGTCAATGTGATTCCACAAAGAAATGATGAAGACAGGCGAAATCTTCGGTGAAGATAACCAAATAGTTCAATGAGTTGTAAATAAAACGAGATCTTAAACAAGACGATAGCAAAGATAATAAATGGGTAAAAGAACAAATCAGTCAATTAATGTATTTATGGTTGTGAGAGAATAGTTTATTGATCACTAGCCATGGTATAAGAATATAAGGTAACGCAAATGAGAAACAAAAATATTTAGTTCTGCGCAGATGACGTCACTCGGCTTTGTGTGCTTTTGGTTTAGAATATGTAGGTATATGAATGTAAGATTATAGAGACAAATTATGCTGATATACATTTTTCTGAAATAAATCTAAATTATTTAAACAATATGCTTTGTGTAAAAGACACGAAGAAGCTTTTTATTCATTTTATAATTTTGTTTATACAGTTTCGGCAAATATTTGATAAAATAATACCTTTCTTTACAAGTATTTATTCAACAAATAACGTTTTAGTATGAATTTGCTTTCTAAAAACTAACAAGGTAAACAATTAATTCAAATTATTATCACTTTTCACTTAAATTCACTGTTGTTTAACGTTCTGTCTAGCCGAGTGACGTCATTCCCTTCTTTGTTTATATTTCTCAAGAATAACGGACCTGCGCAATGCGTAATCTCTTTATATCATTCTTGATCACTAGCAATATGTAACCGCTGCCATATTCGCATTTAACTTTAATAAAGAGAATACATGTACAAGAGGATAAACCACTCAATTAATGTATTTATTGTTATGAGAGTCATTGTTACAAAAGCTTTCCTCATAACTTAAAAGTTCGTAACAATGACTCAAATGTCAAAAAAGAGATTTATTCGAAGTACAACGGCTACATTTGGTATCTTATACATAAATTCTGTTCGATTTCAACGGCTTTTCTCATAACTTACGCTGCTGTAACGACAATTGAAATGAGCCAAAAGGGATTTATTGAAAAAGCAGCGGCTACGGCTACGGCTACGGCTATCTTTTTAAACATTTATTCTCTTTGGCGATAGTCGGTTGTTTGATCTCTTCAATGATGGTAATAATGAAGAAAATTGTAGAAAAGAGCTTTCCGAATGGAACTCAATAAAATAGGAGAAAACCAGCTGCGTATGAAGTATTAATGAGTACCTTTTTTTTTGACTGAAAGGCACATGTATTCCATTGTGTGTGGAATATAACAGATATTCACTTTTTAATGGCTCTACTGCAAAGATTCGTGTGGATTTGATCAATGGTCTGGGTTATGCCGACTTTTCTTAGTCCATGTGGGATAGTCTGACATGGTACGGCCGAGTTTGATATATCTGTGAAGCTTGCAGGTTACTATGACGCTGACTGACCTGAAATGTTCAATGAAAATAGGCAAACATAAGATAATAAGTATTTTTTTTTTACAACAAACAGGGATTTGGAAAGGGCGATAACCTATCGCGCACCGCCTTTTTTCGCAAAATATTTGATTTTATTTTTGTTAGTGGAGTATATTGGTGATGTACGATTCATGCGCTGAACGAACTGTATACTAATATACGTCGACGTAGTCAAGCGCATCAAAATATAACGATTGCGTTGGCTGCATTAAAATGTGCAGACGGACCCAAACACTCCAGCATGGAAAGTTGTTGACGACAACCTTGATGGGTGGTGGAGAAAAGGGCAGTCAAAGCTCCGCTGGAAGGACCAATCTATGGATACACACGTAAAACTTGGTGTTGGAGAGAAGAAAGAGTTTATTTTCTACGTACGGCAATTAATGGATAATAATCCATATTCAATTCGCCACCTAAGCAAGTAAGCAGAATATTACACTGCACAAATTTTAAGGCTCAAGTAATTTTTTAGCACACAATCAGTTGCAGTAAGACTTAGGTAAGGTCTTAAAGGCGATGCTCATGTAAAACCTTGAGGACTTTATGGTAGTTTAAATTACAAAGTATTATTACATAAAAGAAAGCAAGCTGTTGCTGCAATTGTCGTCCAATTGTTTATGTAAACCGAAAAGGCGTGACTTCTACCGCCACCTCAATAGCAATGTTGTAGACCAAGACGCCCATTTAAAAGGCCTCCTGTGCAGTCATCTGAAAATATATTTTCTTGTATCTTAAATCTCTCTTATACTTGCATTATTTATCTATTATATTTGTCCACAATGTTTCCCTCAAATTCACCCAAAATGTTTGCATTAACATCCCACTGTGCCGCAGCGGCCGGACATAGTTTCAATTCATGTTGTTACAATTTCCCTAAATAGTCCATGTCACTAAGAACACAAAAGCAGATGGAGAAGCAGAGCCCAACAACAAACAAATATTCTGTCCATAGACATAACACCAAAAGCCCATAAGGATACAAGGATACGAATAAATGTATGTGTATGTATGTATGTGCTGCTTGTTTGTTTGTTTTCTTTTTTTTTGTTTTTGCAAATTTAAACAGAGTCGAGAGTTTGACATAAGCAACGCTGACATCTGGTCGGTTATCTCCCTTTACACCCACGTGCCTGCCATCACTACCAATCAGTGCCACAAAAATCGGGTTATGAGTGACGTCATATTTGACTTACAAACACCAATGGGGTAAAATGGCAAAACACCATGAAGTGTCGTCATAAAATTAGCACAAAAATGGAAGGAGGAAAGAGTAGGAGAAGCCAATAATGACAACTACAACAGCAGCAGCAGTAATGGAGGGACCTGCCATAGTTTGGCCATTGTATATAAACCTAACAACAACAGCAAAGGCATTCTAAAGGGTAATTTAAGTATCATAATTTGTGTCCAAACAGCATGATAAGAAAATGAAAATAATTTTTTTTTTGTTCAAGTGGAACACCATCGTAAAATGCATATTTTAAACTCGTTTATTGTTATAGCTATGTTACTGGCCATTTTCCTCAGCATCATGGCCATCATATCACAATCTTTATATCATTTGTGGCCAACTTCAACAGCAAATGTTGCCAGCATCAAAAACACAATAAGACCAGCCAAAAAACCATCACCGTCACAAATGTCATTAATCATTTGTCAGACGCTTACCAGCTCAGCTACAGGGGGTGGTGATGGTGATGGCGGTGGTTGTGGTACTGGTAAGTGTATTCTGAGAGATAATCTGACATCATTTTGTAACGGTTCTTGTGGTTATAGGGTTCACAAAAAAAAAAGGAACAAAATCCCTGTTTGACACATGTGTGCACAATTTTTGACATTTGCTAAATGCTACACGGTTCATTTTCTCTCCTCTCTCTCTCTCTCTTTTTTTAAATTTGTTTGAGGGCCACCCTCAATTAAACATGCGCTTTGTTTTTGCCGTTATTTACCTTGTAATCAAAGAGCACACACTTATTTCTCTCTCTTTCTCTCTGCCGATTTTTTTGTATTTTGTGTGAGAAAGCTTTTAAGTTTTCTACCTGTCTACTTTTGTGTTTTGATTTTGTACCTGTTAGTTCGTGGAGGTGATAAACCTCACCCATTCTTTGTAATTTATCTAATGGAGAAGATTGGTGGGCTGGTGCAAACATTTTCGGAGTACTGAGTGAGATTATGAGAGGCAGCTTGAGAATCTAGCGTGGCTTGTAGTTTGACAGTTGAGGGTGGCCGAGTGTTAAAGTACAGTGAGAAAAATGTTTTGGATTTAACAATTTAGTAACTGATTTTTATGATTCTTTCAAATTTCTTCAGCGATTACATATTTTGGTTATAGTATAGGAAATGGAAAACGGAATTAAAGTAAAAATTAATGAAATTGGATATATTTTTTGAACTTTTCCTGGGCAAAAACAGAAAAAGTTTATTAGCAAGTCTTTTCACATTAACTTTCACAAGCATTTAAAGTTTTCTATATGAACTTTGACGATTTCCTAGCACTTCCAAAGATCTATTGTCCAATGATACAGAGATACATACAGTTTAAAATTTTTTTTAGAGTGACCACAAACTAAGTCCACTTTGTCGATTAAAAATTATCATTTTTTTTCTCATTGTAGCCCTTTGTTAAAGGACAAAAGCAACAGGAAAAATTTCCACGTGAAAAGACGTTTTAAAATTTGGATTTTTCCAACAGTGTTGTAAATTCATTGAGTTATCTTTCTGCATATATGGGTCTTTTTAAACGAATTTGCTTTCTCAAATACCACATAACTATCAGATAATATTCATAACTTACCATCTGACTTTCTGACAAGAATTCCGAATGCGTCACACCGCGATAATCAAAAAAAAAAAAAAAAAACAAACAAAAAAGATTATAATAATAAATAAATAAAAACAAATAATTATAATGATTTATTTTGAATTTTAATTGAGCTGGACATAGTTTTCTCCGTTGGAGGTCGCCACTCCGAAGCTTGTTGACTTATCTACATGTCAAACTCGTAAACTGATGTCTTATCACCAAAAATCTGACCGTTTTCAATGAATTTGTTATTAAAAACGCATGACGTCCAGAATTCGTTCTTTACTTACTTTCCGGCAAGAATTTCGAATGCACCATAATGCAATAATCAAGAAAAACTTTAGATTGAGTTTGGCGTGCTTTTTTCCGTTTGGGCTTATTTGAAGGATGCCACTCCGATGCTTTTTGACTTCTTTACATGTCAAACTCGTAAACTGATGTCTTATCACCATTTTTAATGTGGCCAACAATCTGACCGTTTTCAATGACCGTTTTCTTTCAAAAAACGCATGACGTCCAGAATTCGTTCTTTACTTACTTTCCGGCAAGAATTCCGAATGCACCACAATGCAATAATCAAGAAAAACTTTAGATTGAGTTTGGCGTGCTTTTTTCCGTTTGGGCTTATTTGAAGGGCGCCAGTCCGAAGCTTGTTGACTTGCTTACATATCAAACTTATAAACTCATATCTGTCTTATCACCATTTATAATCTGTTTTTCTTTTTGGATGTGGGTCGCAATTGAGTCGTTCCGGCATATGTTCATTGAGCTTTATGCGATTGAGATTTTAAAAAATATTCGGGTCTTTCAGAACTAGTTGAGCGGCAACGCGTTTCATATTCAGTCATGGTATGAATTGGTTAGTAAGAAACAGAAAGTTCGATGGCTGTAAATCTCAAAATTAAATGAGGATTTTCAATGAACATTTTTTTCATTTTATTTAAGTTAATTTGAAGATGTTGTTGTCCGAAGGAAGCAAGTCAAATTTTCCACTACATCTAGATCGATTTCTTTTGCACTGTACCGCTCATATGCATATGTTTTAAACTCGTAAGCTTTTGTAACATTTCCAGCGATTTGGCATCTGAAATTCCACTTGCAATACAAAATTTGGGATAAATTCAGATCACGTTCAAACTCGGCTTCAGTATAGAGGATAGTTGGATCAAATACGAGACGAAAGAAATTTTGAAAATCTTTTTAAGCGTGCTTTTCAAATGATTCATTTCTGGCACATTTTTGACCGAATCTATATCTACCTATATATAAAGCGATTCTTGTTCTTTGTATATTAAGAAAAAACTAATTTTCATTGAGAATCGAGCTAAAACGATACATTTATGTGGCGATGATAACATCTATGATAATGTAGATTGTATGTGTCAGAAGTAGGCAACTTCGGTACTGTGTGAAAAAACTTGAGTATACACATATGGTCGAAAAAATAAGTACACCTGCTTATTTTTGCTTTATGTTTAATTATAGTTTAACATGGCAATTCCTTTTTATGTAAATATCATTAATATGGTGATGCTTTTAAAAGTAAAAAACAAAACTGGGGCTTCCCCGTCGTTTTCATTTTAAATTAGTTTTGTTTAGGTGTGATTTCAGTACTTGGTCAAAATAATAAATACATTGCTCAATTCTTTAATATTGTCGCAGTTTGTTGTTTATCTTTATTCATAACAAAATACTATTTTGTTAAAAAATCAGCCATGGGTCGAAAAAGCCATTGTTCTCCGGAGGAGAGAAACATTGTTTCAAGACTAAGAGAAAGTGGTCAAAGTCTTCGTTCTATAGCAGAAACTATGTCTTGGTCGATATTTTTTGTACAAAATGTTTTAAAAACCCCGTCGAAACTCGCGGAAGGCCCAAACTTTAAAAAACAAATGATATCCATATTGTAACATGTGCGAAGAAGGACCCGTTTGCTCCTTCAAGAGCGATTTCAGCAGAAATTGGAAATGTAATTTCATCGCAAATGGTTCGTCGTAGACTATAACGAGCACATTTACCATGACGGATAGCCAGAAGAGTTCCTTTGTTTAGACAAAAAAGAAAAAAAAAAGTAAAGGCTAGATTGGCATTTGCAAGAAGTCATTCGAATTGGTCCGGAGGAGACAGTGAAAAAAATTGGCGAAACATTTTGTGGAACGTGGAACATTTTTGGGAACAAAAATTAATGTATTTGGAAATGACTATGCCCGGAATGTTCGACGCCCTAAGGATAAGGAATTTCTTGTTCGCTTTACCAAGAAAACGGTTAAGCACGGGGGCAGCAATATTATGGTCTGGGGTCCGATACATCGAATTACCGACACTATGATCAAATTCCACTATAAAAATATCTTTGGAAAATACGATGTTGAATTATACTGTGGAAAGTATGCCTCTTAGATGGACATTCCAGCAAGATTAGGATTAAAGGATTAGTTCCAAGATAATAATGTTGCCTTTGTTGACTGGTCAAGTCAATCTCCAGACTTAAATCCGATCGAAAATCTTTAGGAAGAGTTGAAACAAAAAATTGAAGAATTTTTAAAAATAAGGATCAGTTATTTAATTTTGTTCAAGAAAATAGGTATGAAATACCAGTGGAAACCTGCAGGAAGCTTGTTGTCAGCCTGCCAAAAAGAGTCAACAAAATAATTGAAAATAAAGGTGGATATACCGCCTTTTATTGAAACTCAGCCAATTTAGCAGAAAGAAATTGATTTTGTACTTTTTTGCTTACTATAGCTAACTGTATTTATTATTGTGTTCAATGTTTTTTTGATTAATTTCTTACTTTTTGAAAAATACTGAATTTAGTTTTTATTTTTTGTTACTGTTTTAGTATTTATTTTATTTCTAATGTTATAACAAAAGAAATTAGTATTTGTTTTTTCTTTTAATTTAAGTAAATTTTCGTCTACGAGCCTTTAAAAAAAAATATAGGGTGTACTTATTATTTTGATGATATGTGCATGTAGTTTGACATCAATTCTACGAAAATGAGAGCATTTTCCAATAATTCTACCATATGTTCGTTAATAAAAAGTAATTAAAAATCGTTTCATTATAAGCACCAATCTAATTGTTTCTTTCACAAATTTTAAATAGTGCGCGCTTTTACTGGAAACATGATTTTGTATGAAGAGAATGGCGGTTTTGACACGTCCGCTTATCTGGCGCCGGATTGTAACACTATCTAACATTCTATGATGTCACACATGAGAGAACTTGGTCCGATAGGAAAGAACTTTCCTATTCAAGGACCAAACAGGTCTTTGGAAAAATGACTTTCTTTAGGTATTTTTTCAACGTTTTTATCTCTTGTTAGTTGACTTAATTTAGTTAGTTTATTTAAAGTTGCAATTTACGTATTACAGGAAGAAACCATTCGCAGTTTGTATAAGTTTTCTAGGGACCGCACTAACTGAGAGCGTGGTTATTGAAAGGCTTTAAAGGGTTTCCAGCTGAAAATAAACGGCAGGTGAATAAATATACTACAGGGTGGCGCAATAGAACGTACATATTGCATCATCTTTTTTTGCGGGGTAGAAAAGGCGCGGGCGGGGGGCGCCTACATCGTTGGGTTGGCGGGCTCATGGAGTTTTAGTCGCTATGAATCACTTCGACGGGAAGCGTCGCGCATTTTGCGTGCGCGCATTTTACGAGAACTCTCGTTCATATATTGCTACTAGGCGACTATATTGTGCTGAATGTGAACTACGGCGAATTAGTGAAGCTCCTACTACTCCTACTAATTTAATTAAAATATGGGTAAAGAGTTTTGAACAGACCGGTTCAACATTTAAACCACAAGCAAATGGTCGCCCAAGAACATCTAGGACTGAAGACAATGTTGAGAGAGTTATGGAGTCAGTACGAGGAAATCCACAAATGTCGACTCGCAAGAGATCGTCTGTCTTACAATTATCGCGACGAAGTTTGCAACGAATTTTAACATTGGATCTTAAGCTGCATCCATATAAGCTGCAATTAACACAAGAATTGAAAGAGTCTGACTTCATAGCAAGGCTCGCATTTGCTATTGAAATGCTTAATCGATTTTCCAATTTTGACAATATCCTTTTCTCTGACGAGGCTCATTTCCTTATGAGTGGGTTCGTAGACCGTCAAAATTGTCGTTAGTGGAAAAGTAAAAATCCCGAAATCAAACACCAGAAACCATTGCATAGTCCTGAAGTGACAGTATGGGCAGCAATCTCTGGCAGAGGAATAATTGGTCCTTTTTTCTTCGAAAATGCGCGGGGTCAAAACGTCACGGTTAATACGGAACGCTGTGCTGAAATGTTGGACGGATTTTTGGCTCCAGAAATTGAAAGTTCAAGAATAGTGAATTCCAGAACTTGGTTCCAACAAGATGGAGCTACCTGTCACACATCAAATGACTCCATGGCGGTGGTGAAGCAGATGTTCCCTGGCAGACTGATTTCGAAAAGAGGTGATATCCCATGGCCCCCACGTAGTCCAGACTTGACGCCTCTTGACTTTTTTTTTTGTGGGGATACCTCAAACACAAAGTCTACAGTAATAATCCAAGAAACATCGTTCAGCTCAAGGAGAACATCCGTGGTGAAATGGCAGCCATTACACCAGTATTACTGAAGAAAGTTTTCAATAATTTTCGTTTGCGGTTAGAGGAGTGCCGTCGTAGAGAGGGGGTCACCATTTAGATGATATTATTTTTAAAAAATAAACTCCATTTATTACTCTACAATGCCTTAGATTTATTTTAACCATACTTTTTGTATTTATTTTTTAATCTATTTTTTTTTAAATATGCACGTTCTATTGCGCCACCCTGTATATATGTATATGAGAGGGGACGTTTTTGATACGCCCACTTATCAGGCAGTACTCGTATAACATTCACGATGATTTGACCTTGCAGAACTTTTGACACCTGCTCAAATTTTTCAGCTGCACGTATTTTACTTCTCTAAAACCGTTTTTTCTTGTAATACCGTTTTCTGTTAGTTTACGAAATAAACAGACGAAAAAAACAGAATTTACAGGTTTGCGCATAAATTTCGTGGAGCGGTGCAAAGAAATCTGATATTTTTAGCATATTTTGTGCACAAAAGTCTCTCAGTGTAATGTTTTCCATTAATTTTCACTCAATTAACTGTCAAACGGAGCAACGCTCTTCCATGCTCTCGTGTAACGTGTTAGAGTGTGTGTGTGTACGCCACAACGTGTGCGAGACGGAATTTCGGACAACGAAAGCTTTCCATTCGGAATTGCTAATGGGGTTCCGAATGAAAATTTCTTAACATTCCTATGCCACGCAAAAGTAGTTGGAGACGTGGAGCCTTAACGTAAGGACTTAAATAATCACAAACGATCACAAAAATACAAAAATTAACTAAAAGAATAAGAGTAAAAAAAAAAAAAAAAAAAAAAAAACGGTAACTAAAGCAAAGAAAATTATATTTTTTGTCACAATTACAAAATTTCGAAATTCCAGAGAAAAAAAGGCAACTAATTGAAATAATTCAAGTAAAAGAAATTATTAATAAAAATAAAGAAATTGTCATGGGAAAATTAAAAAAAAATTGATAAATAAAATGTGAAGTAATGGCAACAAATTTCGAAAAGTGTATAAATTTAAATTAGATTAAACATCCAACACAAGGCTAAGGAAAAAGTTTTTTCCTAGCGTGTGTGCGCGTGTGTGTGCGTGAATTTCTAATAAATTCAGTTTTATTTTCTAAAGGAATTTCATTCCCCCAAAACACATATAGATACATAGTATACAACACTCACTGACAGTTGTCGTTAACGTTAACGTTGCCCTCGTCGTCGTCGTCGTCGTCGTCGTCATTGTGGTCGTAGTCGTGACAAAATATTCCATGGAAAAATGAAAAAGAAGAAACTAAAGTGGGAATAACGAATGGGGAAAAAAGGATATGCCATGAAACTGGTTAAAAATTCATAGGAGTAATAATAAAAAAAAATCGATTGAAAATGTAAACGTAAATGGTCACATTTGAGTAAGAAATCCAAAGGATTTGGAGGGGGTTTCTAACGAGAACATGGTAACTAAAAAGGACTCTGAATTGGTAGACTTTTGTTTTCATCCTCAATCTGAGAATTTGAGTGTTTAGAAAGTTTTCTTTTTAAAGATTTGCCTGTTTAAGTATAATTTTGCATGATAATTTTCATTATAATTTCGATATTGTTAAAATTTCATTTCCCCCAAGGAAACACACAAAACTAACAATAAAACTCTCACCGACAAATAACAGGAAATAACCTTGACAGAGTGCGTGTGTACTAGCAGAGAGCTGCCAAAATGTGGTAAAGACCAATAGCAAAATTTTGACAGGTAGCCTAAAAGGTTTCAGCGCAAACCTAACAGAAGGTTTAACAATTAATTAATTAAAGAAAAAAGGTTTCTTTCTCTTTTTTCTAACTCATAATCCAAAATTCAAAAAAAAAGAAGAAATCAAGGGTTCCTTGAATTTTGTTTAACGATGACGCATTCCTTTACAGAGAGTAGGCCAGAAGGTTAAATTACGAGAACAAAACGACACCGAAAGAAAAAGAAATAAAAAATATAACACAACGAACAATAAACTCAAAAACTGAAACAGAGAAACACAAAGAACTCACACACACCGAAATAATCAAAAAGGAAACAAGAAGAAACGTTTACGTCGCCAAATCAAAAAACAACAACAACAGCAAACGGAATAGCACAGAACACAACAGCAACATTAGCTACAACAGTAGTAACAATGAAATGAAAACATACCTACCCTCCATTTGAAATGCCATCACCACTAAAGCCTCCGCCGCTTTACATGTAACAATCCATCTCTCTCTCTCCCTCTCTCCTACTCCCCCCTCTCTCACCCACCCTCACTTTAGGCCTTGTCCTTACCGCCTTCCTTTACATTGATAGTCTAGTTCCATGGCAAAGCTTGAATTTTTTGTTAAGAAAATGTGTTTACTCCGAATAAGATAATTGGGGACAGAGTATTGTAAGCTATTAAAACCACCCATTATAATCTACTACGTAAACTATCAACACTGTTAGCAAGTGTGGAGAGTAAGGCTTGTGTGCGTGTGTGTGTGTGTGTGTGTGTGTAGCTTCTCTTTATCTAATCACTTGACACTCTTCCGTTATGCGCGCCAAGAGAGGTGGAAAGTGACAGTGATAGGTTTATCTCACTGTAAGGATGTAAAAAATGTTTCGATAGAAACGTCGGCTGAATACTTTAGAAGGTGGTACAAGCATTGGCAGATCGGCTGAAAGAAATACGTTGCTAATCCAAAAATGATAACACTGATCCGGGCTAATTGGACAAAAAGTAAAAGGGTTTGTCAGTAGATAATGTGCATTTTGCCAATCTCAAAATGATAAATCATCCGGGCTTGGCCGACTGTCTCTACGACGCTGGTAAAGTACTGGCAATACAAAAAAAGTTCAATTGGGATTTTTTGCAATTCAAAACTAAAAACGTCGTTTCGGGCTTGCCCAACAAACAGTAAAGGTTTTTGTTAATGGATAATTAGCATTCTACCAAGCCTAAAAACATATAATGATATGGTACTGGTAAAGCACTGGAAAAACGAAAAAGTTAGAGAGAGAGAGAGAGGTCAGGGATATGAGATTTTCCCAATATACTGTTGGTTGGTAAGTATACCTTAAAGAAATAGGTTTCGTGCCACCAATTCCCAATATTTTAATGTTTTATAACTGCTTGAGTCCACATTTTAATAGAAAATATATGTAAAAGGAAGTTTTAAATAGCTTTTTTAAGTTTTTAAGTGTTAATCAGAGTTAAATCAAGAAAAGAAAGAAGAGAAAGAAATTATTATGATCGCTTTTGTTAGATTAAGGTGTGGATACAGCCTAGCTACAGTACATTCCTAATGTAATGGGAAATCATTGGTAACAGTTGAAGATATGCCTGCAATCATTGTCGGTCAAACTGAAAAGCAAAATTTGATTGGTAAACAAAATTTTATTTTGGTGCAGGCGGAGAAATTCTTAAAAAGCAGAAAAATCACTTTGATTCTAGAAGATATTAGTCTAAGGTAGGAAAGGAACTAGTCGGAAGGAAGGAACTAGTTTCGTCGGAAGGGAGATAGTTGACGGGAGAACTATGATGCTGGCCTAAGAGCAGGTCTATGGTCTTAACTGAAGCTATGTGTGCGATAGTTTAGAGGATATCCTGATCCCATTGGGTTTTTTTATCCCCATGCAAATGTTATCAGTATACAGATATTATCATTCGACTAATTTTAATGCGCAGGCCCTAATCTCACAGGACTGCTCTAACTGATGATGATGCTCATCGCCGTCTGATGAATGTCTTCCCCTCAGCAGCAGACTCTGTCTGATGAGTACACGTTGAAAAGGATCAAATCCCGCTAGACTATTCCCATATGCAATCGCTGTTCCCATCACTGTCCCGGTTTAATAACCAGAACAGTGACCGCTAGGAACACATTGGCAATTATCGTCTACACGTTGAAAAGGATCAAATCCCGCTAGACTATTCCCATATGCAATCGCTGTTCCCATCACTGTCCCGGTTTAATAACCAGAGCAGTGACCACAAGGAACACATTGGCAATTATCGTCTAGTCAGTATGATAGCTTGCAATTGATATCATGGCTATACAGATCTATTCCTGTACCCGAAACTGTTTTTAAGCCATCCATGAAAAAAGAAATTGTGTGGAACGGCAGGAAGCTACTAACCAGAGCGATTCTCTCTTGGTAGGCGTCTAAAGGTCGATTGTTGGAATCAAATAATCATATAAACCTATCAAATATCCTATTCCTATTGACTTTAAATATACTCATTCCAAGGCAAGGTGGGATTCGTGGCCAGTTTTCATAGATCGCTAACGTTTGGGCACTCTTATCCTTGCCGCTCGATTAGATTTTACAATGTCTGAGGCTTTTCTATGCAAGTGTGCTCTATTTTGCCCTTTACTGTGTAGCGATCCTCCATACATTGCAGGTTAACTATAGACGAGCGTGAGACCCTCTACCACCTTATATGCCTCTACATGCTCAACTACCCCGGTGTACAGCCAGTGTAACCTTACAGGCTGCATCTTGACTTGCCGTATGTAATAACCAGCCTTATTTTACGTAAGGATCTTGATTTAAAAGAACATAAAATTTAACTCGCGTATGAAGTATCGGTCGATCTTCCATACTATCACCGTTTCAATTTGTTGCCTCTTGAAAAGTGCCTGGCTCAATGGCTGTATCAGCAATGTAATCCTAAGCTGTTCAAGAGCAGACAAGATTAAGGTTGGGTGTAGTTTATGATCTGGTGCAATCATTGTTCCATATTTCTTCAAAAACGAGGCCAGCTGGTACGAAATAGTGATTTGCGCCTATTATGGTACCATTACAAAGGACGCTATCTGTTGTATACACCGTAAAGCCATGACAATAATGCTCTAATAATTCGGTGGTCAGGTCATTTTACGATTCGGACGAACGAATTGCTCCCTAATTCATGTGATATTATATCTGTACATCATTTGACATAATTTCGTGTGATATAATAATTCTAGAGTTTTTCCTTTGGGCGGCATATAGTCCAAAATCTATATGAATAAGTCGTCTACAATGGATAAATTGAAAGGCAACACTACTTGCTCCATCCACCAAATACTACTCGAAATGCTCGGACGTGTCAACTGAAGTTGAAGCAATTGAAGGAAATAAATTTTCAAAAATTATTGTAATGATTTATTATTACGTTAAATAATATTTATTACGCCATGAAATTAAGTTTTAATCTTTCTACTTCAATTTCTGAAAAGACAGAAAGAAATATAAAGGGAACACCTGTAAATGAGTCATTCTATGTCAATTCCTTTATGTATAATGTGTTAATGTTCTCGCCCCATTGAATCGTAGATATTTTATAGGCTTGAATGATTCATAAATGGGGAAAGGACACAATAACACTTATTATTATTTACCTTCCTGCCTTAGAGCTTATTAAATAACATTGAGGATTATTGTCTCTCCCTCATATCTCTGCATATTTAATATGGTTTTCAACCTCTTTCCTATCGTCCTTGTAAACTTACAGCGAAAAATAAATTAAGGATGACTTCTAACTCTTGTTTTGTATAAAATGCAAAGAATTTCTAACCCAGGTTTGCGTATATTTGTGAGATGTAATATTTTCAATAAACTTTTATATACGCTGTTGAAGTTGCGAATTTGTCTCACGTTGGAAGAATTTATGAATTTCCAGAAATATCATCCGATGGCAATTACAAGAAACGTGATCCAAATATAGATTAGAATAGCGATAAGTTCATTATAACTTATCGGTCAATAGGTTCCGAGAGTTATGATGAAAAAAGATTTGAAATTCTGTTTTATTCATCAACATAGTCAGAAACCCCTTAAAAGATTAAGAGCGATACAGTTAGCCCAGTGCCTCTCTTACATTTCGATGCTTTTTGCCTAGAAACAATCATCTAGACCTTCAAAACACGCTTTTGTTTTCGCAGTAATTAATTTTCTTTTTCCCATTCTCATTTCTCGAATTACTCAATCTCATTTGATCCAATTTTTCGCCCCTTGAGTATCCTTTGGCAATTTTGAAACACATAATGATAGCCGTGGGCCAGATCTTGAAAATATGGTGGGTGAGCCAGCAATTTGAACTGCAATTTTATTATTGTAATCATTGACTTGTGAAAGAATATTTTTTTCGCCATTTGGGGCACTTTTTACAGATTTCTTGCTTCAAATGTTCCAAGAGTTTTCTTTGATAACCACTATTTACTGTTCTTCCTTTCTCAATGACATCACTAAATAATGGAGACCATAATCTGACTGATTGCATTTTTGGTTAATTTGCCCATCTTTACCAGCTCCTTTTTCATTCAGAGGAATGCTGATTTGATTCACCTGTATAATGGTGGACCAATATGACGTTTTCCACGCCTGGAGAAAGTTCTTATTATTGCGTATAAACTGCTTCGTACCAGTAACATGAAGGAGTTTTCGAGGCACTTTTGGTAAACTCGTTATCCTTTTGGAAACAAATGCAAACTTTCATGTAAAACAGTAAATATACTGACATCTTAAGGACACAATTTGCAATTCCACTTTTCAAGTACCCAGAATAATATTCACAATTTTTGCAAGGTTTCTGATGTTACTTTTGAAAGTCGACTGTTCTCTGCAATATCGGCGTCTGTACGAGCTTGTTCAAAATCGAACAAAACCATTCAGTGAAAACAAATCATTGCGGTGAAAGTTCATTGCTCTTTACATTATCGGTGTATGTACGACCTTGTTTAAAATCAAACAAACGGCTCATAAATGATAATTTTCAACAATAGAGGGCCGTTATAACATTCTTCAAGCTATAGTTAAGTTTCATACTTTTTTCCATCAAAAAGCAATGTTCAATCAAACACAAAATTCGAACAGTAATATAATTTCTCTTCCAAAAGGCAAATCTTTTCCCCTATTGAAAACTTGGATCTGAACTTGGATCAGAGCGAAGAATATACAATTATATTTTCTACGCAAACTAAAAATATGTACCTTATTTACATACGGATATGTGGTACTATGTACTCGGCTTATCTGGAACTAAGGAATCGAGTTCTGGAAAATTTTTCTGGAGGATGAATGTAAAAATCTGTATAAGTTGAATTTTGTTACAATAATTCAAGAGCAAATAATATTCAATGATATCAATATTTAATATGGATTTATACTTTTCCATGTTTTATATGTGTATTTCAAAGAGGAGCTAATCAAGGACGATTTGCACACTTCAGTTTGCGTGAAACTCTGAGATTTTCTGATTTATAATCTAAATCGGGTATTCACATTTCTCAAACATGTAATATGTTTGGACTTATAATTAATCTTCAAAACATAGTGCGACGGTAAGAATGAAAATACCATTCAATTTTAAATAAATTGAAGCAATGGAATCAAAAAGGATTATAATATTATTTCGAATCTTCATTGATTTATGAGATATCATTAGAAAGATTTATATTCCATGAATGGGATATAACAGAAAAACTGAAAATATCGTTTCAGTCCATTATAAATGAACTCTATTATTATATACCTATAGAAATTAACAATAAAACTGCACATTTTTACACCTGCCGTCATAGTCGTTTAATTTCTAACAGTTTGAAATACTTTTCTGAGATCCCATAAAGTGTATTGATTTAAGAAAGAACAATAATCCTCACACTTTTTCTTGGGAGCAAAGTATCGTTTGAGCTCGTAGGCTAAAGTTTTTTTTTTTTTTTGCAAGAATGCACCATAATTGTAGGCAGGTTAAGTTCAAAATTGTGTAAAATTAGGTCAATAGAACAAAAATTGCCCATTCAAGAACCCATGGAAGTTATCCTTATGAGGATAAGGTATTTCATATGCTCTTATTTTCTGCGATCTACAGTTATTTATAATGGATGAAATGTCTAATTTATATTTTGTCTAATTTATAGCTGTCGGAGATATGCAATATTCAAATACTGGATGTTAAAGTACAGTCATGATAGATTGTAGGTGACTTCGGTATAAAGGCGTGCAATTTTTTCGCCTTCACAGCCCATACTTAGTAGATTACATGAACATTCTCTAATGGAAATCATGTGTTAGTGTTTCCACATAGTGGAAAAATGGAATACAATTTTGAAGACGATAAATGATTTGTATTACTCCTTCATCTACACCATTTTCAACTGAATAGGAAATTGAAATTTTTAGTTAATGTTGAGAAAATATTAATTCAGTTAAAAAATGTTAGACTTAATATTGAGAAAAGAATGATTTAATATTGGAACTTCGATTTAATGTCGAGAAAAGAGCTAATGCGATTTTGCGTATCACTGGAAAATGAGCGTTTGCAGTACATATTGGGAGAAGGTAAATTGAAAATATTAATTTCTAGTTCATATAAAGGAGACATCAATTTAAATTGAGAAATTCCGTTTGAAATTAAAAGAGATCCCCTTAATAATAAGAATTTGTGTTCGATATTAGAAAAAGGATAATAGAAATTATGAATTTTCATTTGAATTTGAGAAAAAATCAACTAATATTGAGATTTTTCCATTTGATGTTGAGAAAGGAATAATGGAATTTCATTCATTAAACTAAACCGCTCTATAAGGAAAGAAGTTTATTTAAAGGTCAATTGTAAAGTTTAATTCTAGTTATTATCTTGTCAATTTTAAGTGTTGCTTTTTCAATATCAAATAAAAATTCGCAGATGAGCATTTCCCAATTTCATGATTTTTAAAATTTTATTTGTTATTTCACCAATTCAATTTTTTTTCTTTTCTCAATTCTCAAATGAATTTTCTTCTATTTTAAATGAAAGTTATCAATTTCGGTTGATAACTTCTTATTCTAAACTGAAAATTCTAATTTTTAGTTAATATTTTTCTGCTTAAACTGAATATTCTCATGTTCAAATAACATTTTCTCAATATTAAGTATAAACTTTCAATTTCAGTTGATGGTTTTCCTATAACATGTATGAAATTTCATTTCCATTTAATATTTTTTTAATGTTAAATGGAATTTCTCATTTCTAGTTGTACTTTTTAATTCAATATTGAACAGGAATTCTTAATTACAATTGATCAGTTCTTAATATTAAATGAAATTTTAAATTTTCAGTTATTCTCTTTTCAGTATCAGAATGAAAGGTCTCAATTTAAACTTTCCGTTTGCACAATTATATGAAATTTTCTAGTTTTCTATTAAAAAAAAAAGAAGAAAATTCCCAAATTTAAATTTTTTAGTCTAGCAAGCTGTGATTGATTCTATTACATTTAGAGAGCGAACGAGTTCATATTAAAATTGTCTCTTAGATCACCTCTTTGTTCGACAGACCAACGTTCAATAACATGCGTAGGATGCAGCAGAGTTATTATTATCCGTAAAATTGGGCAACTTTGTAGTTTACTGCTTCCAGTTCTCGTCATATCGTGTACACTCTGCAATGTTATAAACCTATTTGTGTACATGGTTGTTTTCACCTAAGAATTTTAATAACTTTTTACATGCGCTTTGATTAATTTATTATTATGAAACTCAACAACATAGCGAAAGTACCTACAACAACATTTTCCAACAATACCACAACAATGGTTATTTCTATTTAGCACACTATAAAGAGCAACTATGGTTGCAGTCTCTCTTTCGCTCTTTTGCTCTCTTTCTGTTTCAGCTCTCATAATATCCTTGCGGGTCTCTGTGTAAATGTATGCTTGTGTATGTGTCTGTGCGAGCATTTGAGTAAAGAGCGTGTTAATCTAAACGGAACTTAAATGAAAACAAACAACACAAGCGAAGAAATGTAGCTGTTGTCCCGTGTAGTGCAGCAGAAGCAGCTAACGAAATAATAAAACGATGAAACTTGTAAAGTGCTAAGTGAGTGAATAGCGCAAAGTGGCTCAGAAAAAAACTTTAGTATTTCAAAAAGCCGTAAAATTAACTGATTGTGTTTTGTGTGCAAAATTGTTGTCGTCGTCGCCATCGTTGTGGTGGCTTCAACACGGAGCAGTGCTAGAAACGTTTTAAGTGGAACAAAAATATTTGCATTTATAACGATAAAACGCAACAAATTGTGAAGAATTAAGAAAAAATCATCTTTAAAGTTTTCAAAAGGGTTACAGCATTTAATGTTGAAGGTTTGGAGAGACTTGTGGAAGAAAATACGTATTGTGTTAGTGTAGATTAATATATTTTATTGGTCCTGGTGTATTACAATGTGTTTTTTGTAGCGACAAAACGTTTATCAGCTGCTCAGTAATAACATGTCCTTCATGTTATCAGGGGCGTATGATAAATTTCTAAGTATCTATACTTCGATTGTATTCATGTAACAATTCTTTCTCTCTCTGATCTCGAAATTAATAGTAATCATACGCCATCAAGGGTTTGGCTTATATTTTCCGCCTTTGAGATGCAGTATCGTCCAAAACAGATATTTAAATGTGAAATAAACATATATTATAACGAAATACCAGGGCAAGTGTAATTTTTATATTTATAACATTAACATTTATAATTCGTTGCTATTCTGGATATATTTTTAAAATATTTTGTATTGAAATTTTGACATTGAGATATGCTTTAGTGGAATTATTTTCCAAAAAAAGCTACAAAATCGTACGAAAATTAAAGAAAAATGACTATTGTCTGGAATAGTACCTTGCGAGATTCGTTATACAGTACATTTGTAGAACATTTGAATACGCCAAATAGCTATTTTAAAACACCTTTTGTCAATTCATTATAAAACGTCAAAAGGAAGCTGTATGAATTGAAATAGACTATTTAATTATTCAGGTTGGTCATACTAAATTGTGCACTGATTTGACAAAGAAACCATCAAACCCAAAACTAGGTTTTGCACTGTGAATAGTAAAAAAAATATATGTTTTTATTACGTGCATTTTTTTTCTCTCCCTAATTGTTATTTTCCCCGAAGCTACGGAAGTTTCATTCCAAAACACGGTTGTGCTATTGCCTATAAATATAACTATTTTAGAGCAGGAAATAATAAAATAAATAAAGGTATTCAATTCGAGATATTATTGTTTAAAGGAAATTTTACAATTTGAGATAATTTTATTCCAGATTGTTATTATTCATTTTACACAGTTAGAGTGAAGCCAAGGCATTGCATATAAAAACCAAACAGTCTAACAAAATTGTTTCTGTCATCTGTTATGATGGTACAAACCTATTTCGTGTGCTTATAAGGGAATAAAAACACAAAAATTTGAGGCTTTATAACCATAACGATTTTGGACATAAATTTCCCAATTTTCTTATGATTAGTTTTAGCTGAATACTTAAATATAATATTATTATAAAGGGTGGCGCATAAGTAACGTTAACGGCGACTATATTGAATGTGTTCTTGTGCATCATTTTGTTTTAACTCGTGAATCAATTGCATCTTTTGTGGGGAAAAATGTAACATATCGTATATGAAATTCTTTGGAAAGGCCGCCTAGACATCTCTAACTGCTGAAAACGTCGCCTGGTGGAAGTTTCGGGGTTTTCCTCAATACTTGCTTGAACTCGAGCAATGGTCACTTCATTTCGAACTGCACGAGGTCTTCCAGCACGCTAAAGATCACAGACAGCCCCTTGTTGCCCAAAACGCTAAGCCAATCGGTAAATTGTTGAAGCGCTAGGAACATTTCGAACATGAAAAAAATGTCGACATGATCTTTTTGTCTGAATAATCGAATGCTGACTTTCAAAGCAAAATTGAACAACTTTGCTTCTTTGTTCTGTGCTGAGTCTTTCCATCATAAATTTCCCAAGTATTTTTTAGTTAATTCTGTAAAGAGACGAAAAAAAAGTTTTAAACAAAAAATGTATTCACTGATCAAATCTTGGCCTTACTTACGCGCGACCCTATATAGTATTATATAATACTTAAATATATTAATATAAGTTTATATTAATTATACGTAATTAACTTACTGGAATTAATAGAAGTTATACGCCTCATGTGACCGACTGTGCGCGAGGGTTAGGACACGTAACTATAGTTCGTATAATTGCGGATTTATTACTATGCAAGTGGTGGTCACCTTGTTGTGTCTGATGAACACTTCAAGTAGTCGAGTAATCGACAAGTCTGATAAATGCTTCGTCATTGCATTGTAGGTCGCATTGAGTGAGTCTAGAAATAGAATACATATAAGATCATGCCTCATTCATGAGACGCAAGGTGGTTTGTTTTCAATATATTTTGTTTTGTGTGCTCTACAAACAATATAAAGTTTGCTCATTTATATGCAGATGATTTTCTTCATTTTCCTTTTAAACAGTTAAAAGGTTTGTTGCCCATAAGTATTTTAACTTTATTCGCTTCAAGGAATCTATAATTAGTAATACTAAGCCAATGAAAAAAATGAAAAACGTAGAGACATCGTGGGCAAAAAAAAAAAAATGGCACGCAGATGACAAATTCAATAGTAGAACTTACTTTTTTAAAGTTGTTGGACGTTCTTGAAAAATTTGCATAAAAATTGCTAATACATTTTGAAAAGTATGAAACGTTTCGGGAAGCATTAGTAGTTTTCCTATACGTTTTATAATCGAAATCAATATATATAAAGGGTGGCGCAATAGAACGTGCATATTGCATCATCTTTTTTTGCAGGGTAGAAAAGGCGCGGGCGGGGGGGTGTCTACATCGTTGGGTTGGCGGGCTCATGGAGTTTTAGTCGCTATGAATCACTTCGACGGGAAGCGTCGCGTATTTTGCGTGCGCGCATTTTACGAGAACTCTCGTTCATATATTGCTACTAGGCGACTATATGTATATTATGCTGAATATGGACTACGGCGAATTAGTGAAGCTCCGAGTGCTAATTTAATTAAAATATGGGTAAAGCGTTTTGAAGAGACCGGTTCAACATTTCAACCACAAGCAAATGGTCGCCCAAGAACATCTAGGACCGAAGACAATGTTGAGAGAGTTATGGAGTCAGTACGAGGAAATCCACAAATGTAGACTCGCAATAGATCGTCTGTCTTACAATTATCGCGACGAAGTTTGCAACGAATTTTAACATTGGATCTTAAACTGCATCCATATAAGCTGCAATTAACACAAGAATTGAAAGAGTCTGACTTCATAGCAAGGCTCGCATTTGCTAATGAAATGCTTAATCGGTTTTCCAATTTTGACAATATCCTTTTCTCTGACGAGTCTCATTTCCTTATGAATGAGTTCGTAAACCGTCAAAATTGTCATTACTGGAACTGTGAAAATCCCAAAATCAAACACCAGAAACCATTGCATACTCCTAAAGTGACAGTATGGGCAGCAATCTCTGGCAGAGGAATAATTGGTTCTTTTTTCTTCGAAAATGCGCGGGGCCAAAACGTCACGGTTAATACGTCACTCTATGTTGAGATGTTGGACGGATTTTTGGCTCCAGAAATTGAAAGTTCAAGAATAGTGAATTCCAGAACTTGGTTCCAACAAGATGGAGCTACCTGTCACACATCAAATGACTCCATGGCGGTGGTGAAGCAGATGTTCCCTGGCAGACTGATTTCGAAAAGAGTCCAGACTTGACGCCTCTTGACTTTTTTTTTGTGGGGATACCTCAAACACAAAGTCTACAGTAATAATCCAAGAAACATCGTTCAGCTCAAGAAGAATATTCGTGTTGAAATGACAGCCATTACACCAGTATTACTGAAGAAAGTTTTCAATAATTTTCGTTTGCGGTTAGAGGAGTGCCATCGTAGAGAAGGTCGCCATTTAGATGATGTTATTTTTAAAAAATAAACTCCATTTATTACTCTACAATGCCTTAGATTTATTTTAACCATACCTTTTGTATTTATTTTTTAATCTATTTTTTAAATATGCACGTTCTATTGCGCCACCCTGTATAATATATATGTGATATATTTCGCCTTTGTGACAAGGATATGGAGACAAAAATAAGTTTCAACGCTAACTAATATTTTACAGTGAAATGCTGGATCACTGGTTTAAGTAGTCGCTCGTTAAACAACAATGCCAGAGATTATCATGTGGCTTCCAATTTTATGCTGGCTGAATTTTATGACAATTCAGCAATTCGATTCAGATGAATATAAGTTCTTGTAATAAATTTCAAATCTCAAATATGATGTCAATCTCTTTTCATTTACTTTTATGTGCACTCTGTACATAAAAGAATGTGCGTCAAAAAAAAAAAATAAATAAATAAATAAATATTGACCAAATTAATCTTATGATTTGAAAGGTTTTAATGAGAGCACAAAAATATTAAATTTTTTATTTTTTATTAAAAAGAACTTTTGGTGAAGCAAAATATATTTCTTTGGCAGTGATGGCTTTTGTATCACCGCTTCAGGGCTTTCATATAGTTTTTGTTACAAATGTTAATGTATTTGGACTCATATTTATAGTATTATTAGACTTTTCAGTTCAGCTACGTACCATACAAACTGAATAATTTAATTACAGTACTGAATTCCGAAAAGGCAATTAAAATAAATTGTACGGGAAGAAAAAATTATTATTTTTTTACACAGTGTCTGAAAAGTTATGGATTAAAAAATACAATCTATTATATATCATCATTGACAACATCAACTGCTTACTTTTAACGATTTTGACATGGTAAATGCTACTATCTGAAAACTGTTTCATACATGAAATTATAATTATGGACATATCAAAAAATCATATTACATTTTAGCTTTTATCAAGTACTATAATTGAGTATTCCAAAATGCTGCTTATTATCACACAAACTTCTATAGATGTGCAATAAATCACAATAGCTACAGGATTAGCGACACCATAATAACCACCAACATTTAAACCTCGCATCCGGCTTTTTCAAAAACTATTGATTATTATTCTGCTCCGAATGCAATTATGATTCCTCTATATTAATAAATAATATGTATAAATGTATATTGTAGTGTTATGCATAGGTTCCTATACTATAGATATTTGTTATGTTAAAAATTTCTAGTATTTCTAGGATTGTTCGTAGAGTAGTTTTGTTACTGTATGAGAGGTGGAGTGCAAGTCGTTTTATTCTATTTTTTTTAAATCTGTGTATTTCTGCAAATGTATGTATGTGTGTGTTTGGTGAGGTCTCCCACACTGTTCATCCAAATGCGATGAAACTATGAAACTATGTAGCATATTGCATTTAACTGGCTCATCACCAGTTATAAATCTCAGCTTACAAGGAAGAACTACTTAAGTGTAAATTTTTCATTTTTAAATATATTAAGAGTTTTGCAACAAATCCTTGTTATGAGAGTTTATTATAATTTTCGAAATATATGGAATTTTGAAATCGCGTTTAGACGACAATATGTATCTTAAAGACATAAGTAATACTAACAAAAAATATATGGTTTCATTAATATCGATAATTAGTGGCTTTAGGTAATTTATCAGAAATTATTGTTGTGAAAAATTGTCATAACTTATGAACTACATCGAAATTTGGAATAGGATTTGGACGTAAATATGTATTACAATAAGTGTGATAATTACAGTGAACACAACCGAACTTTATCTTAGCACCACTTACGTCGTTTTCCTTGTTATCTTTGATACATATCTTAACATGTGTTTTTGGTTTTTGCTTGTGAAAAAGACATAAAACCTTTGTTTTTGAACCTATACTCATACTTTGCGGCTAGAATTTATATTACTCATACGGTGAGCAAATTTATGCATTTATATCGATCATTCCAAAACGTATGAGTTATAATAATTTAGGTAAAATTGATATTAGTGCAGTTTATATATACAGTTTAGTAATGCCCCTAGTACTGTAAAAAAGGCTTGCTTTGTTCATCATAAACAATATATTGTCTGTTGGTTTAATCAGTTTTTGCTGTTCAAACAATAGAAATACCCATTTTTGCGAAAAGTTAATTGCAGCATAACTCTCAACACGGGTTTCCACAATTTGAGTGCTCCAATTATAGGATAAAAAAAATCTATAACAAATTCTCCTGCATACTCTTAATAAGATATGGGAGATCTTTTGCTGACAATTAGTGTTATTATTACATTAGATACACTTGCATGTCATGAATCAGACATCGGAAATGAGACACATTCTCACATTCAGTGTGCTTACACGCACTCTATTTTTAGAGTCTTTTAATCTTATCTACAGTTAAAAAACCATTCCGAACGTCATTCTATACTATAATAACGTTCGGAATGGTTGTTTAATGTATGGTGCACTTAATATTAATTAATGCACTGTTATGTCTTCAATTTATATTGCTAATATGGCCAGTGCATATTTAAGTGAGCTGACAAATTCAAAACTTTTTGACCGCTATAAATCCAAATTAGTGATAAAAATGTCCACCACAATTTTCTTACATTCCTTAGGAATATCTGGCTTGCTTATCAGAAAGCCCAGAGATTATTCTTTTCGAATGTAGATTCCTTTTGTCTGTTAGGTTCCTTAAAAATTCGGTTATTTTAATACATTAAATGTAGTATACTTGATATGAAAATAATATCGTGATTTTGTATTACTCATACGGCGATCATATATTTTACTGTACCGATAAGTTCGAAACCTTTTAACGGCTATAAATTTTCTAAACTAGTCAGGAATATCTTCGGTTTATGTTTGTTGAAAACATCTCAGATTAGTATCTTCGAACTTAACTTGATTTGTTCACTATATGAGTAATTAAGTTATAGCATACTTAATATTAATTACGGCAATTTTGAGTCGGGAATTTACATCACTCATGCGGCGAAACTATATTTAACTGCACCGAATAATGCGAAATATTTTAATTGCTGAAAGCTGCAGGTCAAGCAGATTTTGGTCAGAATTGTGTTATGACGTATGAGTAATATTAATTGTGAGAATCATATACTACACGTATGATAAATATGGAATTAGTTAAAATATTTAAAAAAATAAAATAATTTCTTTAAAAAACAGTGGAGAAAATAAAAACTTTCACATTTATTATGGTATGATAAATTTATGAAAACTATAACATGTTGTTGAGGACAATTGTGATTAACGTAAAATTTGCACATCAAGTAGGTTTTTGGGTAAAATATTATTATGACGTACGTTTAAGTTAATTATGGAAACCACTTACATATGATAAATATGGAATTAGTAACAATATTTAGAAATGATACCTATACATCTGTTGCAAAATGGTTTCAAAATAAATTTTCACCAAAAAGGGGGCGGAGAACTAACGTTATTAAAGTAGTAATGGGTACTTTATTTAAATAGTTATTCACCCTGGTCAGCAACGGATCTTGATCAAATTTTTGCTATGACATATGATTTATGTTAAA
>JAHXMU010000145.1:2803092-2846713 GCA_019455685.1 Philornis downsi | reverse complement strand
AGCACAAATATCGTATATGGGAATGTACATTTTTACACTATTAGTTGGAAAATAACTCATCAAAGTTCCCGTCTCCCATTGCACGAAACCCCCCTTCATATACACATAAAACCTGAATTTGTAAAATATGGACTTAAAAACTCCAAAGCGTTATTATTAACGCGAATAAGTAATAGATCAATTCCCAATCAATTTTCTATGTCTAATAGATATGATGTCCAAAACGTGAGAACTACTTCCTTTTTTTCCAATTGATCGAAATGGTTTTTGAGAGCTATTTTTAATATAACAACAATATTTTGGAAAGAGAACATTTCATTATTTAAAATTTTAATTATAAACATATTCTCCAAACACTTGCAAAAGTAACTATCAAATCACTAATCACAAAGCGGTGTTAATGCCTAAAAGAAACCTATACTTTTTTATTTTTTATTTTTAAATAAATTAAAGCAAAACTTGACATAGTCAGCCAAAAAAATTCCAGACGATTGCTAGTGAAAGCAGAATTTCTCTGCGAAAATATTAAAATTTTGTTCACAGAAATTTGAAAGATGTTGGTTAGGAGTGAGATAGTTCTTCGTTTCCTGAGATACACTTTATGTCGGTTGAGTTTCCAAAAGAGAACTGCCTGAAGTAGCAAAGGTTGGATTATTTATGAAGAAATATTAACCATTTCGAACACGACTGCTGGAATAAATATGGCGTTGGAGTAAAACTTTACTACACAGTAGTGTCAGTAAACTAATGACCACTTGCGATAATAATTCAGAGACAATCGATAAAATTCAATTCTGGCATAAACAGTGTGATATCCTTCTTTTTGCCTTGATAAAATTCACAAGGTATGTCCTGGGAAATGTTATATTCTGTATTTGTGTCAAAAAACCTATGATAAAACTGGTTAAAATGTAGGTTTCAGTGAGTTAACATACATTTTTTTAAAATAACACAATGCCACAAAATAAAAAAGTAACTATATATCGTTACTGCATCTTATCGCTAGTCATTACCTTCTCCGAGCTTTATACGAATATCACATATTTTGATATTTTTAGGACAATGGCAGGCGATTCCCATGAAAGCATATCGTAGTTACATTTAAGTAAATGTCCGAAATCGATCATAAACGTGGGTCATATGAGAGGTTAGAGTGTACATGCTAGCCGCTGTTGCAGTAAGTAAGAGATGCGTTCAGTCCTTATATGAGAACATTTTTTCCTACAAAGCTGATTTTGTTCAATTGCAAATTTAAGCTGCCCTTGAATATGGGATATCTTTGAAACTTTGTATAAGAGATATCTTTACGACAAATATCAGCCTATTAAATCGAATGATAAGATCTCTAGCGTGTTTTTAGACGACACCGATATGTTTCATACGTAGCATAACAATGCTACAGTTTCATAGCTATCATTATTCGTCACTAAAAAGTGACATCACCACGTTTAAACAGCTGATATTCCCCATTAAATTTTACGAATTGCTTTTCTAACTAAATGAATAATTTGCTTATTTGGTATACCCGCATAATGTTTCTAATCGCGTCATTTCATAGTTAGTGGAATGGAATGCATCGTGAATTGACGATATTAATAATTAAGTAAAAATTTTCCCATTTTCTATCTTTCGGCTTTCTATAAATAACTAAATATTTGAATGACGTTCAAGTTAATGACAAGGACGTTTGCTATAAAACAAAACATCAACCAGATGTAATTAACATATTTTTCTACCAAAAAATTGCGTCAATTTTTTACAAAATCAATATTTTCTGCCAAAATTTGTAAACGAAAATGTCAGAATAAACAGAAGACAGCTTTCACATTGTTGTTTGAGAACTTCCCATTAACAAAATTTAGTATTGAGGCAATCATTCCTCTCGCGACACATTGCTTGTAAAAGTAAAATTATTAAAGTAGTTATTAAAGTAAAGTTATTGCTCTCTATTTTTCCAAAACTACTGTATATGGGCTGTTATTGTCATCGTCTTCGTCTAGTTCTCCTTCCACAATTTCCGGTCACTGTCGCCAGTTTCTCTGCACGCACGTAAGGGTAAGTGAGAATGTTACAGACTTTTCACATTTCCTTGGTCTCCACCTTTTCCCATATTACTTTTTTGCCCACATGACAATTCATTCCTCTTCCCTGCAGTTTCCTTTAGTTTTATGCTATTATGTGCATGACATCGTGATGTGAATGTGTGTGCCAGTGACACAACGCGGTTTTTGTAGTAAAATGTCATTGTAGTGGTTGCTCTGCTATTATTCCTGTTGCAACTCCCACCAACCAGCCAACACTTTAACAAACCTGGTCTTATTTCGTTACACCGAAGAATCAACATAAATGTTACGTGATTATTTGTACAGGAATTTTAAGGATATCCAGGAACCATAAAGGGAAAATGTAATAAAAATTTGTGTTGTGAACACATACGAAAACAAGCCAAAGAAGACACGGATATGAACGAATATTCCTCTAAATGTCCTTATAGGTAGAGGGAAGAAGATTTTTCTCTCGTATTGTCGTGTGTTTTATACTTTACGGTTCTTGCTATGTATGCAGATATAGTACCTTGAAACTAATGTCCTAGGAAATGTTAGCAAAGTTAATACGTGAGATGGTTTTGCATTTTGTGCGATATGATAGGGAGAGAGAGTGGTAAAAATTGAAATGATAAGATAAGACGCTTAAGACTTTAAGGTAAAAGAAATTTATCCAAAATCCTTGGGAAAATTTATAAAAAAAAAGAAAAGGGGCGGAAGAAATATTGTTTACAATTTTAATACTCGCATGAATTTTAGCAAAGTATTTTGTTTTCAAAGCAATGTTGTAAATTGAGTACATGATTTTTTCTAATTTTGTGAAATACTCAACAGATGGAGAAGGCAAAATTTTCATAATTTTTGGTAGCTTGATATACTTGACCATTTTGGAATTTAAGGGCCTTATTTATAACAATTTATTGAAGATTTAAAGAATGATTTTACTACGAAAATTCGATTATAAAATCTTCAGTAAATATTTATAAATATGGTTTCAAAATTATTAAAATAACGAAATAAATGGGAACGAAATGGGCAAATTTTATTTGCCACGAATAATGAGCTATAAAAGCTGTATTCGAAGAGAATAATCATAGGACATTTCGCAGTGGCCATCTGAGGCACTGGTTTTGTTTCGTTTAATTCTTGCTGACCAGATCGAAAAACAGTTTCAGGTAAAGTAGCAATGGGCGTAACAACGTTAGTTTTCCCCTCCGTTTTTAGAGAAATGCACATTTTTAAATAATTTTTCATAGGACAATTGATTTCTAAATATTTTAACTAATTCCAGATTTATCAATTATACGTGGTTCCCACAACTGATGTGAGTCATCCAAATTTGTACCAAAAACTGATGTTTTGTTTAATTTTTTTCTGGAAATGTAAATTTGTCATTAAGTAGAATTATTCGAAACAACACGTTTCTGCTGAAAGGGCTCATTTCAGTTTTGAGTTTATCTATCATAAAATCTACTTACCTATTCAAGGTGAAAAATTGTATCAGGTAAAATAGAAATTAGTATGACAATGTCATTATCTCCTTAATTTTTAAAGAAATATGTATTTTTAATTGATATTTCATACGTTGGGAGATGCATGTGTTAACTAATTCAATATTTATCATACGTATGCGATTTTGTATTAATATTATTAATATTAATATTAGTCATACGTTATAACAAAATTCTCATGTTTCTTCACTAGGCGAAATTATGCAAAACAACACGTTTATATTTAAAGATTTATCTCAATTTTGATAAGTTAACCTTTCTTAAAATCCTCTGTTCATGATGAATTACCTGAATTACCGGGATGAAAAACTGTTTTAGGCAAACTAGTAATGAGTATAACATGAATGTTAGTTTTCTTCCATGTTTTTAATGAAATACGGAAACATATCTCTGTAAAAGCAGCGACAACTCTCCTTTGCTACGTATGAGTGTCTTGGCCCATTAGTGCCGGGTGGAAGGAAATGACAAAAAAATGGGAATAACTCGATGTTGAACTAACTGTAAGTGTATGAGTAGGTTAGTGAGTTGAGTTAAATGTGTGCAGAGCATGCTGTTGGGTTAGCGGTACGTGTTTGTAAGCCTCATCGTTGTGTTCGCTCAGTCTATCCCTGTTAATCGCTGTTTTGTTCCCTTCCCTTTTCCACCCTCTCTCTTTTCCTCTACCTCTCTCTTTCTCTTATTTTCCTTTCATTTCATTTAATTGTGTAGCATTATAATGTAGCAAAGACACGGTACCAGGTTCCGTTTTTGTGTTGTTGCAGGCTCTTTGTTGGTTTTGTGTGTGTTTTTATACATTTTGTGTTAATAATTTTGTTGGTGTTGTGGTTGTTGTTGTTATTATTTGTGTTGTAGTTAAAAATTGCATGTTGCTTTTCGAATTGAGGAAACACTAACACAAAATATTTGCGAAAAAGGAAGCCTTATAGTTTTACTTTGAACACAGCAAAGGACGACGACGTGGTGGGGCAGCAGGACATGCCAACCAGCCAGGCATTTAACCGGCCAACCGACCAACCAACATACCATCCAACATACAACTAACCGGACACGGGGAATGTGCAAAAAATGAACATGAGTTTCCTGTGTGTGTTCCGTAAACAAAAATAACAGCAAACATGTAAAAGCAAATTGTTAAAAATAATCAACTAAAAAGAAAGAAGGAGAAAATTATAATAGCCATAAAATAACTGAACTGAAAACTAAACACTCACATCTACATGTACACATGCATATGTGTATATGTGTGTAGAATTAACAAATACAAACAACATTCAAAGAATACAGCCAACAAATAACAGCAACAAAAGTGTATGTTCGCAACAACAACAACAACAAAATAAACAGCAACATAATACAACATAAAACAGCATCCTGACAACAAAAACAAACAGCAACAACAGGATCTGCAGCCTCATCATCAGTTCTAGACACTTCTCATCTAATTACAACAACAATACCATCCCTTGCTATACCAACAAAATAAAGAATAATATTTTACGAATTCACTACATCTCGTCTCTATAACGCCATCACAGTTGTCGTTGTCGTTGCCGTTGTCGCCGTCGTCATCGTCGTCTTCATCTCCGCCATTGTCGCAGTCATCGTCATCGTTAACCCTCTTCAAGGAGCTGTAACCGTGAGCGGAGTACAAACAAAAAACGCTTTAATGTATCCTTAGTACTAAATACAGGTGAGTTTCTTTTGTACTGCAACCATCAAATTTACGATAACATCTTTTGGAATTTGAAAGTACTCTGCCGAAGGGGGAAATTAGTCTATAAATAAATAGAAACTAACAAAAGGAAGAAGAGGTTAGATTTGAGATAATTATGGGGCTACAAATTACGACATAGAAATTTCATTAAACAGCTCAGGAAGATTTAAATTTGTGTAACCCATAAATCAATGATGACAAATCTGTGGCCCATGGACCGCATACAGCCCTTCCTCGTTTTCTGGCAGTTCATTTTTACATTTACATTTTTAATACTAAACAGAAGTTTAGCAAAACCATGTTTGATCTGCTAACTATAGGTTAACTTTCTCATAAAGATTTCAGAATTGGCAATAGTTTTTATGTTGTCTCAAATTTCAAGTTGGAAACCTTGGGGGAATCACGTTTTGCTTATTAGAGGACAAAAGTAAGCATTATAAAGATGTAGTAAAAAATTTCCATTGAAATCTGTATTAAGTATAGTTAGAATGTTCTGATTTAGGTCAAATATGCACCATTCTCTACCTTTCTACCCCCACGAAGAAGCTTACAGATTTCCTTGAGCCGAATTTGTCAACAGTAGAAAAGAGCAGGTGATTGTCAATTGGTGCCTTGTCAGGATTGCAACATGGATGCATAAGAACCTCTGAACATAACTTTTGAAGCTTCTGGCGGGTTACTATCGATGACATTGTTCTGATTGAACGTGACTCCATATTGGTCACACCTAGGCCATTACTTTTTCCAGACGGTGCAATTCTTCACAACACAGATCCGTTTTGAAAGTTTGGTGGCAAGGGAGCAACTCATTGTAGATAATTCACTGCAAAATCCCAATAAGAATGCAGTAAAACCTTCTTGACTGTGAACTCTGTTTTGGCCATTGTTTGCAGCCGTTAACTGTCATTCGATCGCGATCCTTTTCATTTGACGTTGTCGTAAGTGAACAAATTTTCACCACCAGCTGCCATCTGCTTCAGAAATGGGTCGATTTTTTTGCAATTCAACAACGGCTCGCAGACAACCATAGATGGAGCTTCTTGTGTATTCAGCCTTATTCAAATGGTTCCAAATGGTTCTATGTGCAATGTTTAGCGCCTCGAAAAGCAAAAGCGTCGACGAAATTAAAATTGCATGTAATTGGCTATGCATTTAGTGGTTTCAAAACCATCGGTCTGGCAAGGCTGTCAGCTGTTAAATACCTGTCATCTGAAGTGTTATTTATATAGTGAAAGGTTTGTCATTTACCAATATCGATTGGAAAAACGTGATTCACTTCAAACGTGGGCACTTTTCGTGCATTACGGGCTGGCTATGGTCATCATAATCGACCTGCTGTGCAAAGAATTGACAAAATTATAAAGCAATTTGAAGAGACTGGAAGCGTTACAGATGTGGTCAAGCCTGTGCATCATCGCAATGTACAAACTGCCGACAAAATTATCGCTTCTGCTAGTGAAAGTATGACAGATAATCCGAATTTGTTGATTCCACTGCAAGTGGGACAACCTTTAGCTCATTATGGCGTATTCTCACCATCCATATGGACTCCAATTCACGCAACAATTAAAGCTGGATGACCATTCATAACTCCGTACATATATTGATTGGATCTACAGTAACAGGCTTCTAATGCTGATTTCATTTCTCACTCGTTGGTTATGTCAACAAGCAAAATTATCGCATATAAAGTTCAGGGAACCTAGGAGTGATCGATGAAAAGCCATTGCATTCGGGAAAATGTGACTCTTTGGTGCTCATTATGGTCTGGAGGTGTCATTGGGCCGTATTTTTTTCGAAGACTACCTCGCAAGGCCCTACTGCTGCAAATAATCCAGAGGCGGTCATTCAAATGACAATGGTTTGTCTCATAAACAGCAAATTCCAAGCATTATAGTGAAATAAAAGTTTCATCGAAATCATAGTTTTATGTGTGTTTTATTTAATTTTACTTTTGAAACTGAAAAATTGATAATCCGTTAATAGCAGGACCCTAAGTACTAATTAAGTTTACAGCGGTCTGGCTTTAATTTTTGCATTTGCAGAAGAAAAATTGTAAAATATTGCTGATGTCCATCTTTGACGCTCTCTAAAGCAATACCGAGTCAAGGAATTACAAAACTGTCTGAGTAGCTTTCTTTTTTGAGTATTAAATCTTATCTTTGCAATGTCATCTAAAGTGACTGAGTTAGTGAAGCCATCTATTGGGAAAATAATGCACTTTCTTTCGCCGTACCTTTACGAGAAGATTGTCTCACTTTTGCAAGGGATGCCGTCTTTCATCATGATATATTAACAAGTTATGGAGTGTTACACTTCTGAAGAATGCGGAAAAATTGTGGTGCAACCTAGAAAAAATAAACATTTGATTTTTTAAGGTTATACGAGGTGTGTTCAAAAAAAAGGTGAATTTTCCAATTTTGCAGGCTACGTATATTCGACTTTCGATTATACATTTTTTATGTTGGTACACTCGTCTCGAAGATATGTGGACGGTTTTACCCATACAGCATGTTTAGTTTGTTTGTGAGAGGGATAAATAAGACAAGAGTTTTGCATGTTCGTCAATTTTCTGCGAAAAATGGATCAAAGAGGTTGCATCAAATTTTGTGTAAAAAATTAATTCAATTTTTTATTTTTTTGAACACTTCTCTAAAACACTTGAAATGTTGACAGTGGCATACGGTGAGAGTACTTTAAGTCAAAAAACTGCTTACAAATAGTACAAACTTTTTACGGAAGGTCGAGAAGATGGGAATGTCGACGCTTGCCCATCACGACGACGCTTGTACATCAACAACCGATGAAAATGTTTAGAAAGTGATGAAAATTGTTATGAAAAATCGTCGTATCACAATTAGCGAAGTTGCTGAGGATGTTGGCTATTGGTTGGCTCATGCTATGCAATTTCGGAAATTTTAAGGATAAAGCGTGTGGCGGCGAAGTTCGTTCCAAAATTGCTGAATTTTGACCAAAAACAACGTCGCATGAGCATCGTTTAGGAATTGTTGAATGATTTGCTTAAAAGGGTTATAACTGGTAACGAATCATGGGGCAATTGGGTCGAAGAAAACAGAGAGCAAAACCTTGACATTTCATGGTACCCAATTGCCCCAATGGAAGAGTCCGGGAGAGCCAAGACCAAAAAAGCACACCAATTTCGATCAAATGTCAAGGTTTTGCTCTCTGTTTTCTTCGACTACCATGGCGTAGTGCATCAGAAGTTCTTACCACAAGGTTGTACGATAAAAAAGGAGTATTATCTTGAAGTTATGCGCCGTTTGCTTGGAGCAATACGAAAAAAAAACGCCCGAAATTGTGGAAAAAAGTTCGTGGCTTTTGCACCATGGTAATGCATCTGCTCACTCATCTTTGCTTGTGAAAGATTATTTGGCCAAAAACAACACCGATGTCATGCCTCAGCCATTGTATTGATCAGATTTAGCCCCCTGCGACTTTTTCCTGTTCCCAAGATTAAAGAGACTCATGAAGGGAAGGGGTTTGGCGACGATTGAGGAGATAAAAGCGAAATCGCTGAGAGAGCTCAAGGATATACCAAAAAGTGTATATCAGAACCGCTTTGAGGATTGTAAAAAACGCTGGCACAAGTGTATTATATCTGAGGGAGACTACTTTGAAGAAGATAAAACAGAAGTTGATGAATAAATAAATATTTTTTAGGAAAATTAAAATTCAGCGTATTTTTTTGTATCAGTGTTTTGTTTTCATAGCAACCACGTCAATAATATTTTTTTTTTCGATGTCGTATGGAAAAAAGCGCATCAATTTAGCTGTGAGTTTTATTTTATTTGAAAAAATGTGAACTGCTTGTGACCTTTAAATTTGCCTCTATTAAGTTGGAATCATATCTAAAAGCGCTAAAGAATAAAGGGCATAATATTCCAATTCAGAAGTTTTATTAAGCCTTTCTCGGCAAATGCTATAACTCTTTTTATAAATGAAAAAAAGTTTTCATTTACGAATAAAGTTTTTTTTCTTCACCACCAACAGGTGCACATTGGCCAAGTTTTATAATATTTTGATAATTTTTCCCCAATAATCCAGATGTTTGTCATTTATCCCGTCTTTTTGGTACCGTCAAAGTCTATGGTTTTTGTCCACACAAGCACAAAGTTTGAAATAACATCAAAGAAAAAGAAGCCCAGAGCAATAAAATCTGGCGATAGGTTGATTACTTTTTATTATCACTTTTGTTGTGATAACAAATGCAAGGCCATAGCTGGGGTTGGGGGACAGTTTTTTAAAAGTGCGAACAAAAATTCTTTTCGAATGGAATCATACCTGAAGAATTTAGTCATTCTAACGCTACGTCATTTTAAATATTTACAGTAATTGAATTATAACGTCGGATAGATACTGACGTAAGGGGAAAAGGAAGCAGCCATATTATAGCGATGAAAATTCGTAGTTACATTTGTTTATGTGCTCTACTTATTAAGTTGGTAATTACTCTTTTCCCAATCTTTTTGAGTTTTATGTATGTGTCCAAAAAATATCAACGTTTAAAAAATGTTTATAAAGAAAGAGATCCAATTTTTCTTAAAACCACTCGTTTATGTCTCACGCTGAGCTTTTTCTTATTTACATAAGCTAATCGAATTGAATAATCTTATCTAATAATTATTTTACGCTTTTAAAAGACCGCCCAATAATATATAAGTAATTTTTAACGGAAAAATAAACTCATCGCCTAGCTCAAGTATATCTTACAAACAATTTTCTGCAGTTTTTTTTCTATTCCTAAAACAATGGCTAGCATTTTTATTACTAAACTACTTGTGTTTTGTAGAAAAGTACGGAAACGTGATCATGTTTGAGGAAAAATTAATATTCGATAGTCCTCATGATTCTCATACAGCTTAACACACATACTCGTACTTGTGGGCATAAGTCATCCTTACGTATGAGTGATTTTATTTCACAATTTAATATTTCGCATACGTTTACGGCTGTATCATGTTTCCGACACTCTGACGTATGAGGCATTTTAATTGAATTGTGTTCATGGCATACGCCTGCATGGGAAGAACTGACATTTTCAACAATTTTTCTTACCGTTTTTCTTGGAATTTCACAATTTGACCCCATCTTTTGTTCAGCACAACACAGCGAAAAGAACAAAAAAGAATGTCAATGTTAACAAATATTCTTTTAAGCACAAAAAAGGTCAAGGAATAGTCAAGCAGTTTGCCATGCAAGGAGAAAAACAGCAGATCCTTATTAGAGAATCCAAGTACTTGGCCTGTGCAAGCAATTGTCGGAAAAATCACATCCTCAGAGTCTTAGCATAAAGAAAAACTTTTCCACCCTAGCAAAGAGGACGAAAAAAAAACCGACGAAAGATAGAATAGAGGGGGAAAAACTTATATTTTAAGGTCAAACTAAGCAAAATAAAGGAAAGAAAACTTAAAGAAAGCCAGAGCACAGCATGGATAAAATATGGGATGACAAGATAGATCAAAGGAAGGAAAGAAATGCTAAACCATGTTCACAAAAGCAGTTGTATCATATTTATATTAAACACCACAAATTCACATTTTCATTTCCAATGATGATGACAGTGATGGCGATGTTGTTATTTTGATAACCAGAAAAATTAGAGTAATTTGTAAAAGAAATGAATGGAATCAAACCAATTTCGACCACCATAAGTCATTGCTGCTCTACCATAAGGGCAAAAGCGATATCAAACACACATTTCTTGTTTTGAGCATAACTGGGGTCAAATGTTCGGGGGGCTTTCATAATGTGATGGCCATTATGTCTCCCTGTTTGATTGCAGTGTGTAAAAGTTTAATTTCAAAAGACCCAAAAAGAAAGAAGAAAAAAGAAACAGCAGAAAATTAACTAAATTGGTGTGGGAACAAACAGCAGCTGTAATGGGAATAGTAAATGCAATCGCCAATTCTCATGCCCATTATACATCCTGTCTATTCCCATTCTATTCCTCTGCGCTCTGCGGCTCCAAGAAATAAATAGTAAATGGTTAACATTACATTCACTAAAACGGTGAGTCCCGTTTTTAACATTAACGCAAAGTTTTCAGCTGAAAAATTACTATAAAATGAAATATTTGCTTTGTATTTTAGAGAATTTCTGAAAGCTAAAAGAGGATGTCGAAGAGAGAATTACCTTTAAAAGGTTTTCGAAAACAACAAAATTACAGAGTCAGCATCATGTTGAAGCTTGTCTGTGTAAAATATTTTGCTAAGGTAAAACTGCAACTCGGTGATATTTGTTTTTTATAAAATTTAGTAAATTTGCTGAAAAGATTTTGTTGGCTGACCTTACAGGAGTGATGTAGATACACATTTTCTATTAATTAGATAATTAGATAATGTTTTGTTTGTTTAATATTGGCAAGAGAGCGCCATTTCCCATCATAACTTTTACGACTTAAATGGAATGAAAAGATTTTATCACAAAAGTCTTTCGAAATTGGTAGGATACACAAAATCGTGTTCTAAGAATTGCCTTTTTCCCCTCTAATATAAGGATAATCAAAGTAGTTGGATGTTTCATATCGTAGAGAAATATCTAAGAGACAAATAGATAAAAGTTTGCAAAAGTTTTGCGTATGAGTTTTTAATGTTGTTTCAAATTTCTTATCACGTATGATGAATATTTATAACAAATTAGACTATCGAAAAGTACCAGGAGTTGATCTATAAAACATAAAATGTTTGAGTAATTGAATGATCAAAATATTTTCCCAACGCAGTTTTCGAAAAAGACTTCAGTTTTCATTCCGAATTCTCTTTTATGTCTTCTAATGTCTAAAAATAGATGTCTTGAAGTGGTAATTTTAATTTAAAATAAAAAGGAAGTCAGCTGGAACCATATCAGGTGCACACGACCATTTTCGATAATATTTTTCAAATTTTTGCCAGAAATTCCTTTATAATGATAGCTTTGTGAAATATTTTAATATGTTATTATCGTGAAAAAACATAAGTTTTTTTCCCACAAACGACGAATTTGCTCTTCCAAACACCACATGACGTCCACAAATTATCTTCTACTGACCTTCTGACAAGAATTTCGAGTGCACAACACCGCGATAATCAAAGACAACAGCCAGTGTTACCGATTTTGATCGACTTTATTATGAACTTTTCGTGTTGACTTAGTTGGAAGACGCCTTCCTGAAGATCTTTAACTAGATTTCATGTCAATCTCGTAAACTTATGGCTCACCAGCAGTTATATTAAATTTTATGCTTGTGGGACCTGAATTGACTCGTTTATACCCAAACAATGATCCAAAATGGTATAAATCGATTCGAGAACCTAGAATGTTTTTTTGGCTATCTCTCTGAAACCTAAAGGACGATTTTCTGTCATCATTTTCTTCACTTTATTGATATTAACTTTAGTTAAAAACTTGATGGCCAAACAGGGTGATGCAAATCTTCTATTACATTTCGACAGCATATGAAATCACTGTGCGTGGTTTTGATAAAGTCGATTTATTGCAAGATTTTTGCAACATTTTGTGCTATTCTGCATTAAATTTGCATTACATAATTTGAAACAAGTTCTTTGTTCGATATTTTTATTCATTAAAAAAATCGTAAGACATGAACTAAAAAAATCGTGCAAAATCGGCGCCAACATAGAGGACAAGAGGAATTTAGACAATGCTTTTCCCTGTAGTATTTTGACAGAATATATGTAGTTCAATATAAAATTTAGGGTATTTAAGCTCGGTAGCTCGGTATTTCACACAATTGAAAATATTTATGAAGTACAATTTTAACATTTTTCAGCATAAAGATAAACCAGTTTTGCGTATGAGTATTTTAATTACGTCTGAGATTTCTTATATGGCTTAAATACCCTTACGTATGATGTATATTAATTATAATTTATATCGCCTGAATACGCTCCTAACTAATATTCTGGGGCATCCGGTCAACTTGTCATTTCTTCCAGAACAGCGGTGATATGCGGGTACATTGTTTGTAAGCCTTTTGCGGTTTTGTAGACCTTTAACAAATTTGTTAACCTTTCTCACAAACACAAAATTCGATCACTTTTGACATTTTGATCAAGTTAACAAGTTCTTTGATCAACACCATGATTCAATTGACTGGTAAATGCAAAATATTTGGTCTTCGTATACGAGGTGTTATAAAAAAATAACCGTTATTTTCAATTTTTTCCAAAAAGTATTTATTTATTCATCAATTTCTATTTTATTTCCTTTAAAGAGTGTCCCCCTCAGATATAGCACATTTGTGCCAGCGTTTCTTCTAATCCTCAAAACACTTGTAAAACGCGTTTTTTTGGTATCGCCAACAGCTCCTGTTTCGATTTTTCTTTCATCTCCTAAATCGTAGCAAAACGCTTTCCTTTCATCGGTGTCTTCAGTTTTGGGAAGAGGAAAAAGTCAGCGGGTGCCAAGTCTGATGAATACGGTGGCTGAGGCATAATTTCGGTTTTGTTTTTGGCCAAAAACTCACGCACAAGCATCGATGTGTAAGCTGGTGCGTTATAATGGTACAAAATCCATGATTGGGTTTTGAACAATTCTGTGCGTTTCTGACAATTTGCTTCGCGCAAACGGCGCATAACTTCAAAGTAGTATTCCTTATTGACCGTACGACCTTGTGGCAAGAATTCATGATGCACCACGCCACAACAATCGAGGAAAACAGTGAGCAAAACCTTCACATTTGACCGAATTTGACGTGTTTTTTTCGGTCTTGGCTCTTCTGGCTCCATTGGGATGATTGGGCTTTGGTTTTAATGTCATAGCCATACACCTATGATTCGTCACCAGTTATGATCTTTTTGAGGAAATCTGGATCGTCGTTGACTACGTTCAGCAGCTCCTGAGCGATGTCCATGCCACGTTGTTTTTGCTCAAAATTTAGCAATTTTGGAACAATCTTCGCTGCCACACGTTTCATACATCATCAGCAACATCAGCCAACATCATCAGCAAACTCTCTAATAGTGATTCGACGATTATCCAAAATCATTTTCTTCACTGCTTCAATGTTTTCACCGGTTGTTGACGTGATCGGGCGCCCAGTACGAGCATCGTCATTGACATCTTATCGGCCTTTCTTAAACCGGTTATACCACAATTGAACCTGTGTTCTGCTCATAGCAGACTCGCCAAACGCCACAGTCAACATTTCAAATGTCCTTGCGCATTTAGTTTCATTTTTTACACAAAACTTAATACAGTTTCTTTGATCCATCTTTTCGAATAGTAAAAAATCGAAGAGCACACCAAAACAACACTAACCTTTTCATCTGTCAAAACCAATTTGACAATCTAAAATGTCTGATGTAGTCAACATATGTAACAGACATGTGTACCAACATAAAAAAAGCGAAAATCGAACATACGTAACTCACGAAATTGGAAAAATTTTTTTTTTGATCACACCTCGTACACTATATCTCAATCTGTTGTTATCAATATTTGGTACTGTGGCATTTAGTTACAGAGACATTTCTGAAAGTTAAAAAACGTACACAGCCTTCTAAAAATTTTTGAATCCAATTGAGGATGTATATTTTCATAAGCTATAGACAAAGATCTTATCTTACCTCGTTTTACACCAAACGATGATGATAGTTGATCACGACATTTTCGGCCAACGAAAACTGCGAGATGTCACTCCATCATTTTCTAGTATTAGAGAGGAGTCAGCAAAAGTTGGGTTAACTAACAAACCCTTGCTAATTGGTTTGCCGAAAAAAGTCTACTCAGATTATATACTTACCTCCGATACTATTGATTCGACAAGACTTAGTTTGCCAGCACAAAGTACTCAATGAATATAAACGAAGATCTTACTGAGCTGATCTGCAGCAAACGAGACTTTAGAAAGTGGTAGAGCCTATCATGATATTAACATCATTAGCCTGGAACTGTTAGATGTTACTACAGTGTTCTCAAACATTGAGGAGGAGTCAGCAAAAGTTGTTTCGCCTTCAAGCAAGGACGCACCCAAGTTATTTGTTTCTACAACCAAAAAGTCTATTTGTTTGGCTCGCTGCATGAACAATACTAACGTAAAATTTCAGATAGGTCGATGGTTTCAGCCACCGCTTACAAAACTTATGATGCCCGAAATTGAATAGACGAAGGTATTACTTCCAAGCAGATACTGTTGCAAGCACAGAAAGAGCTCGGCGAACAAAAAATTATCCATACCTGGCGCTTATTCTACCTGTCTTTTTATACTGTGCACAATCTGTAATTTAGGCGCAACAGGATTAATTTGCTCTGGCAGTCTTTGAGAGAAAAATTCTCCATAACATATACCTATATGGACCCATTGTTAACCACGAAAAGTTAAAAACTAAAACAAATTCCCTCGCATTCCATGAATATGGGAGAGTTTCTCATATTTTGTACATTCGATACGCATTCTATTTTTAGACTCACTCAACGGGACCTACAGTTTAGCGACAATTTCGAACGTCATAGTTTATGAAGCATTCGAAAGACTTGTGGATTACTTGACTTGACTGCTTGAGAGACACATCGAGGTCGCCACTGTTCAAATAATGATGGATTGTAGTAGCGGAATTTGCGATCACAAGCAAGATAGCCACGTGTTCTAATCATCATATAACGCCCGACCAGAATTATCTGGAATGATATCAAAAATTGGAGAGAGGAATTGAAGAAGAACGGCAGAAGAATGACAGAAGAATTCTCTTCTATCTGTTGTGATAACAATCTCTACTTTAGGCGTCAGCTCAATTTTCTCACCGTTCAGCATGCGGTTTACATAGGAAATTGCTGTCAATTTCCATGGCTTCAAGCTGCAATTTAAAATAATCGTCCATTCAATATTATGATAGTAGATGTCTCAAAATAAATAATTTATTTCCTATCCATTCATCAGGTTGCCATAACATTCTTTCTTAATGCCCAGAAGAAAGGAAGCTAATATCAAACAGAAGCGAATAGCGTATGTGTAATATTAATTTGCTTGCAATGTTGCGTATACGCTATTAATTCGCATTTACTGGCATCAGTGCGTATAAATAATATTAATTTACTGAATTTTATATAACATAAATTTCTGACTCTAACCTGCATATAGCCTTTCTACAGAGTATGCGTAGACAAGTATATTAAAATATGTAGTCTGAAGACAAAATAAAACACGTTGGTTAGGGCGGTCCTCACGCTAAGAGTGGTAAAGAATGGATTGGTTTACTACTGTTATCATAATATTAGGAAATCACTGAATACAGGATATTCGTAAGAAAGTAATTTATGAATAGTAACGAAATTATAAATGATGATGATGATGATGAGGATGAAAATGTTTCCCAGGCATTAAATGTATATCAAAGAAATGCATTCAGTCTAACTTAACTTTCGGCATTTGGAAAAATCTTGAATATTATTTTTTTAATAGTTCTTAGTATGCAAATTGTGGCAGTCTTTTCATCAAATAATATCCAATAGAGTATGTGTAATATTAATTTGCTTGCAATGTTGCGTAAACGCTATTAATTCGCATTTACTGGCATCGGTGCGTATAAATAATATTAATTTACTGAATTTTATATAACATAAATTTCTCACTCCAACCTGCATATAGTTTTTCCATAGGTATATGCAGACAATTATATTAAAATATGTTGTCTGAAGACAAAATGAAACATATTGGTTAGAGCGGTCCCCATGCTAAAAGTGGTAAAGAATATATTTTTCTCTCTTAAAAATGCTACAACTACAATTTCCTGCCATGCTACAGAAGGTAGCGTTATTTATTGTGGGCGTAGTTCAAGTGGTGAGCTGTTGTGTCTGTATGTTTATTCTCAGTTTCTTTGAGGCTTCCATAGATCACCCGAATGTGCCATGTCGAATATATTTGTAGAGATTTTTGTGTAGTTTAGCATTTTATGAGATTTAAGTTTGCCGTGACATGTCATTAGTTTGTCCCCCCCTTTAAAACTTTGTTAGTTACGAATATTTGTTGTTGAGTTCGCCTTGTCTGTGTGTTGTCTTTTTGGGATAATAAATAATTTGAAGTAGTCAAAGACGTCGTTGGCATCGGCGTCACAGTTAGTTCAGTAGTTCAATCTCATGTTTTGTTTGTTTCTCGCTTACGTTTGTATTTTCTTCGCGTCTTCAAGCAGTCAAGGAGCAACAAAAACTGCCGCATAGAGGTATTAGAAAGGGGTAAGGCAAATTACACGGTGTGTCGGCTTAGCTATGAAGAATGGCAGAGGTGTGACTTGAAATTACGTTCACAGCAAATGCGTGTACTTTCTCCCTCTTTTCAGGTATCAGCCTACCGTAATCCAGACGCAGCAATTATTCTACCTCGAAGGTGGAGCAACAACAGAAGATATTATTGTTGTAGATTGTTTTCAAGGCTATGCATTGCCTAGTGCAAAAGATTGCGCAAGCTGGCAGAAAAAGGAAGGAAAGACATAGCAAAGTTTTTGCGTAGTACCTTTTTGAAGTAGTGTCTGTGGCAAAAGTCCTCCAAAAGGAGTTTTTGTTCTGCTTAATTGTAAACTTTGTCGAGACTATGCCATTGTAATGTAATAGTCTTAAGGATTTAACTGAATGCTTCAGATAATCCTTTGTATAGCTTACAGTTTACCTTGACACAGGAGAAAACTTAATTAAACTGTAATTTGAGGGACAAATTTAATGACAATACAACAGAGATGATGGGATATTAATAGCCTTCAGTAAGGAGAAACAAAGAAAGCAAATAATTGTGTATGATGAAGGATAATAGGATTCGATAAAATACGACCTCGTGCCGTCTACCAAACGTACGCATATTGTTTTGAATAGATCTCATAGATGTGCAAATGTCTGCAATATTTACAGTAATTATGGATTGGTTTACTACTGTGAGATATTCGCTATCATAATTTCAGAAAATCACTTAATTCAGGATATTAGTAAGAAAGTACTTTATGAATAGTAATGAAATTATAAATGAATTAAATGTATATCAAAGAAATGCATTCAGCCTAACTGAACTATCGGCGTTTGGCAAAACCTTGAATATTATTTTTTTAATAGATCTTAGTATGCAGACTATAGCAGTGTTTTTAGAAATTTTGGATTGAATTGCTAGCCTGAGATATTTGTTTGCAAAAGTTGGAAAAGTAAATTTAGAATATTCGAAAATAAAAATTTTGCAAAAACGTTAACTTTCTTTATGAAATGTATTTATCGATATTTTCTCAAATATACATCTAATGTTTATTCAGTCCTAATATTTATGAAGATATCATTCATCTGTATTGAAAAACTGTAGAAATGGGGCACACGTTGGGACAGATTTTGTTACACCCCTGTATGGAGGCTATAGCTTAAACTACAGCTGCAAATTACATGAAATGTAGTTCCAGTTCTGGTTAGTGATTTGTTCAATATTTGAACCAATGCTTCGGTAAGATGCAATGACTTTAAAAGACATTTGAATCGTGTTCTTTTTCAATTCACTAACTTAGGTGCGTACAGACTGTAGAGGAGTAACCGACTTGTGAAAATTAGTTTACTATTTAAAAGATCTCTGCAAAATTGTAGAAAATATTTTGAAAATATAAGATATAGTAAGGTGTTGTAAAAAGAAGACCATTTTCTTTAGTATAGCATTATAAGCTTTACTTAGCATAGTTAGAATATTCTTACTCGGGACAAATACTCATTGTTTTGTTCCATAAGTTGTTGCCATTTTTAAGGTAACCCATTAGTGCTCTGTCATAAAAATTCTCGTTTCTATTGGCGCAGAAGTCCATAAGAGTTTTACACGAGTCTCACCGTGAAGGCCTTACCCACGGTGTGAAACACACTGGGCATATTAAAATGTGGTGGCCAACGCCTTGTCTTGAGGCGAATTTTTCTCTAGCAAAATTATTCGCCATAGACAGAATCAGATGGTGCTTACTTGGTGCCAGATTCGGACTATAAGGTGGATGCATAATAACTTCCCAACCAAGCTCTGGGACCTTCTGGCGAGCCACAATAGATATGTGTGGCCAAGCTTTATCCTGGTGGAACACAATTCATCTCCTATTGGCAAATGCAGCTACTTCCGGGCGATTGCTTCCTTCAAATAGTCTAATTGTTGACAGTACACAACCGAATAAATATTTTGGAGGTACATAAGCAAACTCATAATTGACGATTCCGTGGCAATTTCGCCAAACACATAGCAAAACATTCCTGACCTTTAATCCTTGCCAGCAATTATGCCGGTTCACCGGCATTTTCGTTAATTATTCCTCTAACACTTGGTGCATCTTTGTCATTCAAATTACCAGAATGGAATCGATGAAATTCCGCTATTAAAATATCAAGACCATAAGTACTTTATTTATTTGCAGCCGCTTGGATTGTGTCTTTGCCAGGATAGACAAAAACTATGAAAAATGTTATATTTTTTCTTTGCTGATGTCTCCATTTGGCGCGAGCTCAGACAATACTAAGTTGACCGATCAAAATTTTCTTTGAACAGTTTTTTTGAGTAGGAAATCGTAAATTTCTAATGCCATCTAGCGTAATATGATTGCACTTATAAAACGCGGGGTATAGCTTACTAGAGCCATCTATTTGGCAAATAATGGAGTTTGTGTTATTATAACTTATACTACGCTTGGAGATACATGTATCTGAGGAATCAGTAGCTTCGGTAAGTCACCTTTGAGAAATAGAAAAGAAATTCATTGCATCTCAAGAATAGGACATGGGAGACGTTTTTATGTCCCTGCTAAAAAAGAACATTTAACGATTTAAAAAAATCGCTCTGATTTCGATCTTATGGTCTGGAAGCAGTGAAAATTTGGATTATCCTGGATGAATTTAATACAGAATGTGGTTTTTTTGTTACCATTTCACTGCATTTTTAGCAGATCTCATTAATCAGAGCAAGACCTATAATTTTTACGCAAATGTATATGAAACAAATAAGCTGTAGACATCTATAGCGGTCGATAATCTTAACCACAGTTATAGTTATTGGTTGGTAATTTAGTAATATATTTAACAATCTTTTCATGTCGATTCGATTCAGTATGACATAACCATTACAAAGTGAAATTCAAAAATTCAAAATATATAATTTGATGTTGGTAAAAATAACTGAGTTACAATTTGAAAACATATTAACTCAGAATGCTATCGATATTCAAAATGGTTACTTCTTTTAGTTCATATAAAAATAAACTTATAAGTTACCATATTTTTAGCACGAAATGTGTGGAGAAGGGGTGCCTTCTCATATCTTTCATATCATTTCAGTTATTTATGTCTATAAAACAACATTTCCTTCCTTTCTATATTTTATTCAATATATTATTTATAAGCAATTTAAAAAAATTATTTAAACTTAGAAATCTGTTAAGATATAATCGAAACAAATATTGAGATGAGGCAAACTCTATGAGTTGATTGGAATCTTGATTCAAGGCATATTCATTAATTTCATTCAAAACGTAAAATACACGATTCAGCGTACTGTTTTTTGCATAAGAAGTAAAGTGCCGAGGTATGTCAAAAATATATGTTCGCCGGAGAGACCTAGGAGGAACGTAAAATGGAATCTGTGCTAAAAGATTAGAACAGCCGATGTAACCACCGATTATATTAAAAACAAACAGCGTCGTCTGGAAGTTACGACGATATTCTAATGCCTGTAGCCTGAGTAATAAACATTTTGAAATATATGTTGGAAGAGATTCTTCAAATCTAAATGAAGAAAGAGTAAACTTTACAAACACACACTGCACCCGTTCAATACGTTCTATATGAATATTGGAATGAGGACCCCAAATAATAGCCAAGTTAAATCTAAAATATCACATAAAAATTATTTTAAATGTATTGGACAAATATATATTTAAATATAATATAAAAATTATTTAAATTCGGAAGAATTCCTTTTAATGAATCGAATAGAACATCTAGATCTAGTTTCGAATAAGCCGATTTCAGAGAAAATTTACCAATTTTGAACATAGCATGAATCGGATTTCTGCAACGCGGAAAAGAAACATGAATACGCTTATCCATGTTCAATGAAAGCTTATTTAAAAGACACCAATTATTAAGACTGTTTATTTCTTTCTGAAGATCTAGGACATTATTAAATGTAGAAATTTTAAAAATACTTTTAGATCATCCGCATAAAGCAAAAATTTTAACTTATAAAAACAAGTTGATATATCATTAATAAATAGTGTGAATAAGAATGGCCCAAGTATACTTGCTTGTGGCACACCTGAAGTTTGAACATATGAAATGGATTCAATCCCCTCAACAACAATGATTTTATCCACTTTAAAAATGTTGAGTGGGATCCCATCGACTTTAATTGAAAATATAGTATATGATGCGATCTCGTATCAAAAGCCTTATGTTGCAGTAAAGACTAAATTATAGAAAGCAGGTCTTAAACATTTTAAAAATGTCGCTGGCATAAAATATGGATTTTAGCAAAAGTAATTGAATAAAGACTATTAACATTAATATGAACAATACGCTATGTGTTAAGACAAAATTGTGATAACTTATCATGCTAATTCAATCGCTCAATTTTAAATATGAGCATATTCTCATACTCTTTGCCAAAAGAAGTATTGATGTACGAAATGTTATTAATTGTTTCATTTTCTAATTAGTTGTTTGTTTTATCTATAATGGCAAACAAATATTTGTCTCAAAAGTATACAAATACAAGTATATAATTTGCCTTTTCAATTGCTCTTCAATGGTAGATTCAACACTTCAAAATTAATATTAATAATACGCTTTGAATTGTGATATCCTGGCGTATAAGGAATATCTTCATTGGATTCGATGTTGCTCATACGTAATATTGGAGATATTTTCATACTTATTGTTAAAATAAACTTTTGGTTTATAAAAAAAAAATTATAAACAATTTGAATTTCTAATTAGTTATCTGCTTTACTTATAATGGTATAAAAACGTTTGCTTCTTCATCGAAATATTTGCTTACCTCTTTTTGCTTTTTCAAAATTTCTGCCTGATGATTACTTTGTGTCAATGATTTCATGATTTTGCATTATTTGGCTTTGATAAATAAGGACCTGTTTAAATTTGAAATTGTTAAAAGATTGTTTTTAGTGATTGATTGAAATGTCAAATAGGGCAATCACCCGTTCAGAAAAGAAAGTAGGCGAAATTCAAGGTTCTACTTTTGGTGGTGAAAGTTGATGGCATAACTAATAGTCATGAAGTTGGAAAAAGCTGGAGCAATGATGATAAACTAAAGTTAATCTAAACGAAAGCAAAGAAAAGATGACAAAGTGTATTGAAAGTCATGGCCGAATAGCTGTTTGTACAATAAAATGTAATTAAATTAATTGGTAATGGAAATATTTAGCGTAAACTCAAATTCAAAACAAGTAATTGCCTCCAACAAATCCGACTACATCTGATTAAAAAATTTCAATCACATTTTTGTCTGTCAAAACAAGATTACTTCTCAAAACTTTAGCTAAACCAAATCTAGCCTTCAAAGATGAAACAAACAGCATGAACAACTTTAGCTCAGTGGCAATCTAGGAAAATATGCGAAGGGTATCAAATTATTCATAAAAACTTTTCGAATACTATTTTCTTTCTAGTCTCAAGACTACAACAGCATAAACATTAATACCCCCATTCAATATTCAATACCCAATAAATAGCATTTTCATTTTGTGATCTCTCACAGAATTGCCAGGTTTGCTGGATGGGTGAGGTGTTGAAGTGGCGGTTTGAATTTCAATATATCCTTAGAGATGTGTGTATAGTTGCGAGTATATCGTTGTTCAAGCTATGTTGGCGGTTATAATCCTTCAATATTTAGTAGTAGTTACGAAAGTAAAAAAAAACTTTTTTCTATTCCTGGTGCCAAAGTATATGTATGTAATCCCTCACCACCTACTGCTATCTTCTTCTCCCCGCATCATTGGGGTTGAAAGACAGAAGATATAAAAAAATAAAACTTTCAATGATTTTGAAATGATAAGGATTGAATAGATATGTTAGCGTTAAGAGGGTGGTTTATCACATATAGCTAATAGGAATAATTAAATGTATACACATGTAATCAAAGAGGAAAAAGTTTTCAAATGGATCGAATAAGGTTTATGATTGTAAATGAATTAAATATTTAAAATGTTGTTGAAATATCATGGAAACTGGCGAAAAGTTTTAATTTCTTGCTCTTGGTACGTACAGTAATATTTATCGTATACAATTTTTTAAATCTGTTAATATTAAAGAAATACAATGAAGTGGGAGTTGTTAAATAGCATACGAAAATATATTTAAGACAAATCAACGCAAACTGGAATACTAGTGGTACTAACAAGATCTAATACGACACTAATTTGACGTTTCGGATTATATGAATAAATTTTGATAACATTAACCAGCCTATATACGCCATTTTTGTTAATAATATTTAATTGTCTGAAAAGTGTGGAATATAAGAACTTTCAATTTCCAAAGATGTATTTCAGCTATCAACCCACTTCAAATGCGTTAACATTAAGTAAGAATTAATATAATATTAAAAATACGCCACCCCTCCTCAATGAAAGGAATGTGATATTCAGGCGTATACGTATTGTCCAAAATAATTCAAAATTATTTATCCGTCACGCGAAGAAAACGTGGAGTATACTTTTTATTCATTAGGATTATTTTGTTTTAAGTTCAAATAGTATTAAAAACCTGTGATTTGTTACTCTTCTCTTGTGTAAAGGGTGGCGCATAAGTAACGTTAAGATTTATTCAATGTATAACTTTTTTCTTTCTGCTTTTATTTAACGTTGGCATTTATTAACATTTAGAATATAGTTTGGAAATATGTTCACTTTATGTTTTAAAGATAATATCTTCCAAATGGTGCCCATTGTTCCTAAAGCATTTCCCATAACTTTTCTTAGAATTTCAGTTTCCAGCGCCCCCACCTCTTCTCAGATATTGGCCTTAAGTTGTTAAATGATTCTTGGCTTATTGGCATATACCTTACCCTTAAGGTGGCCCTAAAGAAAAAAGTCGAGAGCCGTTAAATCAGGCGAACGTGGTGACACCTTAAAGTTAGAAAAAACGTAATATTATTCGACTGCCAAAAATTTCGCTCAGGATAGCCATAGTTAGACGAGCTGTATCAGCTGTGGGTCCATATTGTTGGAACCACAAATCTGGATTGTTCTGCACCTTTGGCCTTAACAAATTTTCAACATTTCCCGGTATTGATGCCATTCTCATCAATCGCAACTCCTTCGTCGTTTTCGTAAAAATATGGTCCAATGATTCTCTCTGAAGTTATTCCACACCATACTGTGCATCTAAGTGGGTGCATTTGATTTTCAACAATTATTTTTGGATTTTGGGTGCCCCATATTCTGCAATTTTGTTTATTCACGTGAGCCTCATCGCTCATTGCGAGTTTGTGAATAAACTTGTTGTTTTCTACTCACAATTCTTGAAAACGGCAAATATATTGAATGCATTCTTGTGCATTATTTGGTTTTAACTCGTGATTCTTTGCAAAGACCGCAGAGACACCTCTAACTGCTGAGAACGTCGCCTGGTGGAAGTTTCGGAGGTTTCCCCAATATTTGCTTGCACTCTTGCAATGACCACTTCATTTCGAACTGCACGTGGTCTTCCAGCACGCTTAAGATCACAGACAGCCCCTTGTTGCCCACAACACTAAGCTAATCGGTAAATTGTTGGAGCACTAGGAGCATTTCGAACATGAGAGAAATTTCGATATGGTTTGAATAATCGAAAGCTGACTTTCAAAGTAAAATTGAACAACTTTGGCTCTTTGTTCTGTGCTGAGCCTTTGCATCATAAATTTCCCAAGTAGTATTTAGTTAATTCTGTAAAGAGACGAAAAAAGACTTAAACAAAAAGTATATTCACTGATCAAATCTTAACGTTACTTATGCGCTACCCTAAGAAAGAGATACCTAAGAATAGGTATTGAAGCCTTACTCTCCTTTTTTTCACAAAATAAATTTATCAATTTGCTAGCCCTCGATTCGAGTTGAGATCACTCGTAATTCAACAACATACTCGTATTCTTGGCTTTAGAAAATATCCAAAACAATAACACGTTTCACTATTTTTTCAGCAACGATACCAGACTGACTTTTTAATAGCTCCTCAATTTGGTTTGATTTTAAGTTATCTCTATTTTTGGAAATATTACATTTGAAAAAATGCCTACCAATGATAGTTCTGGAATGGAAAAGTACGTATTGATTATAGTTAGATAAGATATCGCAAACTTTTTTATATTCATAATTCAAAATGTAATTCAATGGAATTTATAAAACAGCAATGTGGAACTATATTTGAGATACTTTCTAGGAAACTCTATTCCCTAAAGCGATTTTATCGATATTTTCTTGTAATATCTGAGCAAAGAAAAACGACTTACACACATTCTGTTGTTTTGAGATATTGTGTGTTTTGCAGAAAGTCGCCGTTATGAAAATTTGATCTAGTTTTTAAAATATATGGAATTTTCACGAATTTTAGACGACAACTTTAATTTTAATGACGTTAACAACACGAGATGAGTCCCAAAACTAAACAATCTGACGTATGGATGATGCCAGTAATTTGAAAAAAAAAAACATATAGCCGAAAAGTGGCAACTTCACAAAAAATATGTTTTAAGTTTCAAGGCGCCACGTCCTTTAGTATTTTTAGCAAAAAAAAAAAAAAAAAAAAAAAAAATCCGTTTGAAAAATCTCAGTCCAATCAATATTAAAACCGAGCTAGTTTCTATTCTGGGGAAGTGTTCTCATTTCTTTACAACTGTAAAATATTGGGTAGCAGAGTTTAAACGAGGCCGTACGAGCTGCCAAGACAAACACCGCAGGGGTCGACCAATTGAGCTGTCTACGCCAGAGATGGTTAAGAAAACAAAAAGGTGTTAGATGATGGTGGACTGTACGTGCGTGAGCTAGCTGACCAAAGATTCGAAGAAGAGAAGGTGAGCGCAAGGTGGGTGCCGCGCTTGCTTTCAATAGAGCAAACACAGCGCGTGAAGTTGAAGATGTTTAAGTAGAGCGTTTGGCGATGTTTCATCGCAAAAAAACCGAAATTTTCCATGTATTTATAACCATTGATGAGACATGGGTCCACTGTTTTAAACCTGAGACAAAGGAACAGTTAAAGCAGTAAACTGAAATGGAAGAATCGTGTGCAAAAAAGGTGAAGACGGTTTTACCCGCCGGCAAGGACATGGCGTCTGTTTTTTGGGATGCGCATGGGATTATTTGTACTGAATATCTTCAGAAGAGGAATGCAATCAACAGCGAATATTGTGTTAATTTATTGCAGCGTTTAGGTGATGAAATTATGGGAAAAATGCTGAATTTGTGGAAAAATACAGTGTTGTTTCACCAAGACAAGGTTTCAACAGTTCACACATCCGCTATTGTGATGGCCAAAATTAATGAATTAAAGTTCGAATTGCTTCATCACACATTGTATTTGCCAGATTTAGCTCGTTCGGGTTATTTTCTATTTCCAAACGTGAAAAAATACCTCGGTGGTAAAAGATTAGCTAACAATGAAGAGGTGGAGCTTGTGGTTCCCTCCATTTTCACAACTCTTACATTAAGTTGATTTTATATTACAGAATCTGAGATATCTGCAAGAGTTGTAACACCGAAAAGAATATCAAAGTTGCGTTGTTTTCTATTGGTTCCAGAAACTGTCGAATTCATTTCTGAATCTTTATTTTCTAATGCCAAAATTATTGAATTAAAGTTCGAATTGCTTCATCACGCATTGTATTTGCCAGATTTAGCTCGTTCGGGCTATTTTCTATTTCCAAACGTGAAAAAATAACTCGTTGGTAAAAAATTAGCTAACTATGAAGAGGTGGAGTTTGTGTTTGATGGCTATTTTACGAAGTTCGACAGTTTTTACTATTCACGGGGTATAGAAGCTATTGAATAGCGGTGGAAGAAGTGTATCGAGCTAAAAGGAGATTATGATGAAAAATAAAGAAAATTTTTCCCAACTTGTTTGTGTCTTCTTTGTTAGGTTGGTTAGTTTCTGGACTACCTTCTATTCATATGACGTCTGCTTTGAACCTTTATAACGCATTCTACTTTAGAGTCTTATTCTTTTTCCATTACTGCATTTTCTCCGTGAGCCTCGTAACTTTATCTGCACTTATCCCTTTTGTGTACACTTCTGAAAACCAAAAGAGAAAGATGAAGGGGCTTAGATATCACATTTCACCGACGACCAGGACGAACAAAAACTCAAACGGAGAATCAGAAAAGAGTATTAACAAAGTATTTACGTACAGCTTGCGAACAAGTACGTGTTCATAGTCAAATGAAGTATCTACCGCACACACGAGAATTGAGCTTGAAACCTTTGCATATTCGAAAATGGGCACAGCGTATACACGTTGTGTACTCTCAGCAAATAAGGAAATGCGAAATGCATAAATGTGAAAATGTGAATGCTCGTTGTATGTGATAGCAACCCTAGTATATGTATGCCATGAAAGTTGTAATAGAGAACGAGTTTGTCCTGAAATTGCATTGTTTTTTTTGGTAATATGCCAAAAAGGATGTTGGGCCTTTCGAAAAGAGTTTATGAACAAATAGCACAATTTAATAATGAATAGTCCGCTAGGTTACGCACACACACACACACACACACACACATAGAACACAGAGTAAAATGACAATTGTATTTCGTAAGAGTTCAACAATAAGGAAATTGAGTTCGGTGCAGTGAATATTGTTTTACATCTATCTACCATGTGCGACGAATAAAAAGAGACCCACTCACATTGATTGTGACCTCAAACGGTATTTGTAAAATTGAATTGAGTTTTGTTGCTATTGCTGCCAGGACATTAGGAGATCGATTTCAGTTGAAATGCTATATGCATATCCATATGGCAGAGGTCTTCCCTCCCTATGTGTTTACTTTGGCAAACGTAGGTATATTAAGGTTTGATTTGACGTGATTTATAGCAAATGAAGTTAATCAATTTGCTTATATATAAATATATTATATATGAGGGAAAAAGGATTGTCATAGGAATTGAAGATACGACAAAATTTGTGAAAAATTCTGAGAAAAAAGTGCTATGTAGTAAAGCTATTTTTTAGTAAGCATGTTGAAAAAAAACGGGATCTAATATTAAACAGAAAACGAACTATTTTGGGAGCGAGAAAATTTTAACCCAACATTTTCAAAACTTTTAAATAATTAGCCTTTAAAGATTATGCCGGAATAACCATTTAAAATGTAGGAGATTTTTATTAACACTAAAATATTTCGAAGCTTTGGGAACGTAACTTGGCTTTTTAAAAGCAATTTTCATACAAAACCAAAGAAATATAAGAGATTTATATGCTCTTCACTCAGACGTCATAAAACAATTCCTTCAAATCAGTAGTATTATTGTAATATTGTATATATTGTAGTAATTGGAGTAGCTCTAAATTCCAATTAAAGTTATAATTCCGTATTTTAGGACGAAGAACATATATAGTGATAAATCCTAATAAGTGAAGCAGATCGTCATATTGTAAATCATATTTTTCTGGTATTAAGATACATAAATTTGTTTATAACATTAGCATTGTAAAGTTGTATCATGCATTTGTTATTGAATTATGGAGAAGACACGTTGTATTATTGTAATTTAATCAAATCGGCCTTAAGGCTTAAAATTACAAACCTGAATAAATAAATTAAATTAAATTAAATTAATATCAGTAACAGGAATGTTAAACCATAAGGTATCGGATAATGTTAAAAAATATATATATTGAAATCTGGCAAAATAATAACAATAATAATAATAATAAAAAATTAATTTTGCTTAAAAATATGTTTTAAGTTTTCAAATTGATAAATTGACAATTTCCATAAAATAATAAAAATGTCAAATATACTGATATACCCTAAAATAAGTTCAGGCTACTCCGTTAAAATTTCAAGTCAATCGGACGATTCATTTTTGAGTTAGACAGAAAATGTGAAAGATGCCGTTAAAAAGAAAAAAAGAATACTATCGCTTTTTATGCGTTTAAATGATGTCTATTATAAAAATGCTTACTTCACTATTCCCGTAATACCTAAAAAACCCTCCACTTAATCCGAATATATCACCTCAGCCGCTGAATCTTGTCTCCGAGCAGTCCATGAAGTATTCATCGTCTAAGTAACAGTCCGCCTAGGAGCAAAATTTCTGACCAACTTGAGCCTAGCCATGTCCTGGACCCAAACACAACAAGCCAAAATACCTGGCCAGAAGTTCGAGAGTGTAGTGCAGAAGATGAAAGCAAGGACTACTGGCTCACAGCCTTTTAAAACCACTTGGCATCGCAACTTTAAAATATATTGTTGAAGTTTCAAATAAATAGCACTATTATCTATTGAGGTAGAGTTGTAACTGAATTGAAACCTATCAATCTGGGAAAAATGATTTGTCTTTCTAATTATCGATTTCTTCATGATTGAGTAATATGGGCCGCTGAAAATATTATTTTCTTACTCCTGACTTCCATAAATGGCTGTCCTCTACCACAAAAAAATGAACGTTTAACGTCTTTTCTGAGTTTGGCATCAGAACACCGCTTGTTGGCCTGTGAATTCCACTCCATTTCTAGGCACATCATCGATCGATCCTAGAAATTTATCAATTTCGGCGGTTTAAAGCCGTTGAAGAGCTCTTTTGGGGCAATATGTCGTTATTATTTTTGTTTTTCTCCCTTCCACATTTGTCTAATAATTCTTTTGTACTTAAAAAAAAACTAATCGAAGCGTTCAGTAGATTCTTCAATGTGTTGCCGCCCAAACAAAGATTGGATAAAAATAATGAGATTTAAACTCACGTTATGATTACACTACTTGCATGTACTAATCATCGCTAAATTTTTCCCTCTTATTGCCAACCTCTATTTTTACATTTTCCACGATTTTCATACTTTTTCCCTTCCATATTCACTTTCACAACTCTAACATTAAGTTGATTTTGTATCACATTACGAGTATTTCAGATAACTTCAAGAGTTGTAACATCGAAAAGAAAATTTAAATTGCGTTGTTTTCAATTGATTCCAGAAACTATCGAATTCATTCCTGAATCTTTATTCTCTAATGTCTCTGCTTTGTCCATCCACGATGATTTTGCACACTCCATTTATAAACAGGTTCAGATTCTCAAGTCAGCTTTTGATATTCTCCAAAGAAAGTTTGGAATTTTCTAAGAAGACCCGACAAAACAGGTTAAATGTATGTTTGAAAATCTCATCATATACACTATACTACTATTTACTTTATGAGTACAGTACTGACCATTTACAGACGGATTGAATTCCTTTGATTAGGTTTTGGAACTCTCCAGTTAAGGTTTTGCTACAGAATTTTCTAACAAGATTTATCAAGCCCCAGAATAGTATAAATCTGCAGAAATTGAGACCTAAAAGTCATATTCATATAAGGTGATTTATTTCATAACAAAGGTGTCGACCAAATAATCTTTGAGTGTTACAACAACTACTGTAACTGCTTCATTATCAGAATGTTTACGAGAATATAATTAGTTTCTGTGTACGAGTATATAAATATTCTCAAAACTAGCCATTTTTAGCAATTATGTCACTCATTCTAGAATGCTTACAATCAACCCAAAATATCATAATAAACAACTGATAATATATTTTGTTCTAATTTTTCCCGATCTACAAACTCCCATAAACTGCCTTCGAGTTTGATATCGGAGGGGTTGAAATCATTGTTATTTTCATTGCCATATGCTTAATTTTTAGCAATTTAATATTAATCATACATCACCATATCCTAAACAGTTATTGTTAATTATACGCCCAATGATTTCCTTGAAAAACGAGGTATACAATCAATCAAAGATATCATAATACCAAGAATGATGTTCTCTCGTTCAAAATTCAATCTTTTTCTAGTTTCTTTACATTTAAGGGATGTTTCTTCTTTACTCTCTGATCTGCAATGTCAGATAAATTTTCTTTGCAATTGAGATCAGGAGAAGTTGAAATCATTGTTATTATCATTGCCAATAAATGATTGTTTATATGTTTAATTTTTAGCAATTTAATATTAATCATACATCACCAATCCAATGATTTTCGTGAAGAATAACAGAGGGTTTGCTAAATACGTTACACATTACTGTGCACAATTGTATCAATATCTGTAAATATCGACTTAAGCTTTTGATATTCCTATGTCTGTCCTAGAGAAAGGTTACTCTAACAATTGTTTGAGTTTGAGTAAGTCTTTTTAATATCTTACTTACATTTAGTTTTTTTCTTTTTTTTGGAGGCGAATACCAATTTCTCCAACCCTTTCCCATTTTTCCTTTCTTTTTCTCCCTTTCTTATTGTTTCGTGCCAAAAATAAAAGTTATTAAAGAAACACATGTTTATTTTCAATTTATTTCATGAAATAACTTTGTTATATTCGTGTTTTCATTTATGCCAGAGTACTTGGAAGATACTAACAGACATCCTTTCACCCTTCCTGCTTTTGAAACTTCTTGTTTCTTGATCCCAGTACTTTCAGTGTCTTCATAAAATGATAGCAATGCCAGTAATAGAACTTCAAGTTTCTTCCATCATCTTGTTGTCATTTTTATATGATTTCCACTTTTGCGTGATAGCGGGAAGAGCAAATAGTCAATAAGGGGGTGAGGGGACCCCTTCTTATCCTCAAAATGAAAGAAATTAAACGTATACATATATTTTTATGTATTCGCATGATTGATAGAAATATCCAACACTCAACCACTTGATTTCCAGCAATAAGTATAAGGAGCAAGCAGCAGTATGTCATGCCACACCATTTGGTACAATTGAATTTCTGTTTCATTCAATATGAATGGCAACATTTGTTTGTTACTTAAGCTTTTGCTACTGACGCTGCTATTGCCGTTTCTGCTGTCAGTATTGAGGATCTTACAAAGAGCCAAATCCATTGAAACCACAGAGTAGTAGGCCAAGTTATGTATTTAATGCGAGTACTACTTGCGTAGTTTTTGGCTCATAGCTAGCACAGTGGTCTTATGGTGATCAAAGTTTTGAAGATAAATTTGGAAAGAAAAGATTAACTTCTATGCAAATCAAAACCGCATGAATAGTTAATTATACGAAGAACAAAATTTCCGAAGTTTAAAATTTTTAATTCGATCTCAAAACTGATTTTAAGATGATACTCTGAAACACAGGCGTCAAATCTATACAGAACTAGTGTAGCTTGTATTTAGTAGTTATTCTGATTCGATATACTGGAAAGCAGAAGTTGTGCGGAACGAATATTTACAGAAGTCGAGGTGAATAAAAAGTGAATCGTGAGAATCATGAAATTTGTTATGCAATATTTCAAAATTCTAATTATGTTTCTAAAGAGAAGAAAAAAAAAAGTAACACTCCCTCTTGCGATGACAACTACAAACCCGTGAAATTAAACTATCAATTTATGTTTTATTAAATAAAAACCAAAAGTGGTCATTGGGTATTTGTTATTGTCTTGTATAGAAAAGAAATATAGAAGTATTCAAACTCGTGATTCCAATGGTTTTAAACATATAAATGTAAGTAAAATACGGACCTTTCCGTTTCAAACTTCAATATTCGTGGAATATTCATGGGGAAGCGTTTTTGACGCTGTAGTAAAAAATTGTCATCCTTATTGTTCGCAAACATATCAAAAAAGAATCGATTAAGTGAACTATAACCGCGGCAGGAAGGTCGGTAAATATGTAAATCCATATGTACCTCACCGCCCGTTTCCTTGTAAATTCCAATACCGTTTATATTGCATAATGACTATGAATATTGCAACTAATGTCCGATAGATGGCAGTGGGTCAATTACATTAAATTCATGTTAGGCATGAGTCATGAGCAAAACTGAAACATAACGTATACGTAACTTTTGGGCAATTTGTTGGTATTATTGGCATAAAGCTTTCTCGCAGTTTTTTGGTTGCATTCAAATTATTGAAAACTATAAACAGTTCTATACGAAGCACCACCTATGGCGCGATGGTTGGTACATACCTCTATCGTGTATATAATTCTCTGTTCCGACACCTTTTTTCTTTCTTTGATCGTTGGTCACGTCGATGTTTGTTGGCGTTACATCGAGTAATTGAGCAGTCGATAAATTTATTAAACGTTTTTCAATCAGACGTTCAGAATCGTCGTTTACCTGTATGTTCCTTTTAGTGAGCCTAAAAATAGGATGTGTGCTGGCTCACTGAATGTGAGAATCTCTTCTATATTTCATTCCTGAGATGCAGGAGAATTCGTTTTAGTTTTTGCTCGAATTATGGTGGATCAATAAGTTGAGAGCTAATGAAGCTATGTGGTGGCGGATAATTTTTGAAAAAAATTTTGTTTTCCAGCTTTTATAATTAGAATTGAACAGGACTGCTAGTATTTTCTTCTTGCTCTCTATGAAGTTTTTAGCATGTGGTAAATTTCATTTTTATTGTAATTGCAATCTAATTTCATTCAATTCAATATTACGTATTGCCTAATTGGTGTTTCATTTAAATTTCCTATTATAAGTATGATTAATAATAATTTCTAAGCTTGGGTAAGCGTATACTTAATATGAATATATATAATAATTCATTCATATAATAATTTATTCATATAATATATAATAATTCAATTGAAAAGGAACTCCACTGAAATTCATCTACTGAGGATAGTATTTAGAGAGTTGGGCTAAAGCCAGCCAGTACTGGGTATTAGAATTTGGAATTGTTGTTAGTAATTCTTTTCTACTGATCAAAACGTGGTACTAAACTTGAGAGTATCTGCTTATACAACAAAAGTATGCACATTTTTTTGTGATGGTTACATGTTGTATTTGCCCGTTTGGGAACCTTAATTTCGGGTATATTCTTTTGAATGTTTTATATAAAGTTTTCGAATGGAAACCTTTTGTCCATAAATTTCTATGCGTTTTCGCAAAACTATACTCTTAATACTGCTGTGCTTACTGTAATACTAGATACTAAAACAATTTAGTTCTAGCAGTCTCTGGTTTTTACTGCTTATATAGGCATGAATGGTGCGTTGGTCCGGGGTGTGAGTTTATCAAAGCCACCAACTGGGTCTTAGGTGCCATATTCGGGTGATTGACTGTGACTGGTAGTAGTTTGTTAGGGGGTAGTTTCAGGGGGGCGTTTGCCGCAATAGTAGCTGCCATATAACATTTATTGATTTATTTAATAATAAACAAATAAAAAGGTTATACTTCAGCTGTTACATTACAATCGTTTTTATCATTAACCAACAATAACATATTAACTATTTTAGCAGTTGTGACATAATGTGATTATGTTTACTATAATTGCTATAATATAAGGGAACCCAAATTAACCTGATATGATTCGACAAAAAGCGTAAAAGGGAGAGGATTTGGAAAATCATATCTGAACCATAATATCATTAAGTTTACAACAAGTTCGTTGCTATAAGTTGTACATTTCGACTTAAATAATTAAGTTTCACTTACTCTCCGTAAATCTCCAATAGCTATTCCTATCTCACAAACATTGTTTGTTTTTTGTTTTGTGTGCTTAAAACTTTCTTCCTTTTGCCTTCCTGTTCCAACAGTAGTCTTCTGGCATTATTCACTAGGCTATCCATACAACAACGATATGCTGTCGCTATCTAGGAAGAGTTGGTGTAATTGCTTGATGTGCCCCTTGAGCTCATGCCGGTTATGGTCGTTTAAGTTTTCTTCCTCTGCCTAAGCTAATTATAAAGATTTCCTTGTTTTTAATTAATTTGCTCTTTAATAATTTAATAGTTTAATTAAAAACTAACTAAAGGTCTCGGGCGTATGTAAGTTATTAATGCTTTAAATGAAATATTAACCACAGGAGCAAATATGTCAATGAGAACATATTACAGTGTGATTGTTGCTGCTCTAAGTGACGTATGAGTGTTATTAGTATGATATTTTTTTAATTAATATTAATCATACGTATGATTTGCTGTGTTTAATAAAGCTTCGAATTGGAGAACAATGGGTAGTTTATGCTTGTAAATTACATGGTAAATTGATTAATGAAAGCTTAAACTAATTGAATTCAAAAAAAAGTTGATTTAATTGAGTGCTTGATATTTCCTATTAAGTTCGCGAATGTCAACTTCAATAATGACAAAGTGCGGTATGGAGGGGTTAAAGCGAACTGAGTTTATAGTCAGGAAATTATGAATACATAATATTTGCATGAATTATGTTTTCTGGTAGAGAGAGATAGAAGGTATCGCAGATCGGACTATTTTATCTTTTGCTAGTGATAAATTGATATAAACTGATGTTACTCATTTTGAAAGGCTACAGAAAAGGTTTTCGCAAGTTATAAGAAATAAATTATTTTACCCTAGCCAAGTTGACTATATCGAAAGATAATAAAAGAGTCCATTGATGATCCAGTTTAAAGAGAGAACAAATTTGACTACCACGATCGTAAAAATAATTAAGAATAGCACCTTTTATGAATTAAATAAAATAAAACTACTTGTTACAGAACCTGATCTGAAGAATGGTATAGCTTTTTATGTTATCAAAAGGGTCTGCCACCAAATTGTGGGAGATAAAAATGCTTGAAATAATGTACATTCTGAATTCACGATAAAAAGTTTTCAAAAATATCCACAATGAGCTAAATATTTTGTTTTTTTTTTTAAATTAAAATTCGTATTGCTAAAATTATTGAGGAATAAACATTTTAACAAACTAACTTACAATCTAAATTGTTTGTTTCATTTCGGATGTATTTATATGACTTAGTATTATTATTTTTTTAATGTGAGAACCAGAATCAAAATGCAATACGATTTCATTTCGGTAGGCGGAATCGAAATCAGAATTGTGTGGTTTTTATATGGGGTTTGTTTCCATAAACAAATTGAAATTATTTTTTTGCGATTGCACTCTCTTTCAGTGATGATCTCTGATTCAAATTGCTTAAAAATTATTTTGTTTAAATTGTCGTTGTTGTTTTCAATTCACATCATGTCATTGATTTGGACATATACATTCTCTTAGAGCTCATTTATATGCTGATGATTTGCAACTCCTGGCTTATGATAATAAAGATTTTTTTGATATTTTCCAAAATCGTGTAAATAATGAGTTAACAAATGTAAATCGCTGGTGTGAAAATAATTTCATACATATAAAACCGTCTAAATTAAAAGCATTAACTTTTAAGTTAATCCCTAGCAGATCTGTTTCGTTTATGTCAAATGGTTTGTGAACAAACGTTAGCGTTTGTGCTAAGGGGGGAAGGGTCGATTGGTGTTAGCGCTTGGAGAGAGTTTGATGATAGCGGTTGACGTGGATTCCAATCGATCTTCAGCAAAGTTATGGTTGTAAGGATGTGGACTGTATCTTTGGTAAAGGCAGATTTCACCTATTTTGCGGTAGCGGGCTAGCTTTAGAAATTGAGTGTAGCCTTAGATACTTACAATCTCTCGTACAACGAGAAATTGTATTGGGATTTAGGTAGGAATAAAAAAACAAGAGATTAAACCCCGAAGGATTAGAGATAGTGGATAGATCCTTGAAGATAGCGGTTATACCTTACCATAAATTCTTATGAAATGATTGGTGAACAACGGAAGTTCTGTTTACGTTATAAAAAGCAATTTTAATGTAGAATTCGAGATGAGGGTAAAAATGACTACTCGCTATGATGTGATGCAAAGAAGTGCCGTTTTTGGCATACTAACTTAACTTGTCACTTTACGATTTATCTATTTACAATTCATTAATCAATTCACAATAGGTAACAAGTAAAATTCATAGCATAGTTAACAAACTCAATTCACGATTGAATACGACCTGTACATTGATTGTCAACTCAAATTAAGTACATTTTTGAAGTACAAATTAAGTATTAACTAATTTAATTTCAGATAATTATAAGTAAGTATAAACGCTGTAAGTTTATACAGTTTGATTACTGATAATGTTGGCACCATAAAAATATTACGATTTAGTATTGATGATACTCAGGCAGCTTCTAAAATTACATTCGTGCTACGCAAGTTATATAACATAAATGTATCTCTTTCGTTAAAAATACGATAGCATATCGCTAGGTCGATGTTGATGCCACACGTTATTTATGGGTTAGAAGTTTTATTGTGGAACAAGTAAAGGTAGGTTAGAGCATTTAAAAATATGATTTAACTGCATAATTCGTTTTGTGTATAAATTAAAACATTATGACCATGTTACGTCATATACCATTGCGTTTTTATTATGTACATTTGAAATCTTTATCGACCTTAGAACTATTTTGTTTTTCTACAAAAGTATGAAATTTGGCATTCCCCAATACATAGTTTCCAAATTTGTATTTGGAAGATCTTCAAGAATCATATATTTACAACTTCCGCTGGCACGAACGCTAATACTGCAGTGGTCTTTTCGATTTCATACTATACGATTATGGAATTCAATAATTCCATATGAACACAGAAGTTTCTCACTATCATGTTTTGGGTTTACGAAGCTCTTAACGTCTTGCTTGTAGAATTATTATACTTCCCTGAAAATTGTTGATGCTACACATTTTATATCCTATCTTTCTTCATACTCGTTAATAATACTGTCATTACTATTATTATAATAAACATTATTAAAACTTCGTAAGAACTGAATTGTAAAATTTCAAGCTTGAGTCGCAAAATATTGGTCTGCGTAATCAATTTTGCCGTATGCGGCTTTGGATTGCAATATAGAAATAAAATAAATAAAAAAATAAATAAATAAATTTGTTCGAATAATTCTCAACTGTATTTCAAGCCCAACCTGTGATGTACTGGGCCATGAGTCTCTACGATGCTGAGCTTTTAGTCCCAACTTTTTTAAGCTACGACTCTCTGCTGTGCTGAGGTATTATTCTCGAATACACTGAACCACAAGTTTCAACTGTTCTGAAATATGAACGTCAGGTTAAACAGGGTGAAGCGCTAATTGTGCTGCAATAAGAAATTCAAAAGCTTTTTTTTTAATCAATATATTTTATTTATAGAATTTTATTTTATAATGTAGAAAATTCAGTTTTATTTCATATAACTAATTGGTTTTGAAAATGTAAGACCGTAAATGACCTCCATGCTCATTTACGTACATGCGGCACCTGATCTGAAAGTTTTGAAAGTTTTATTCTTTGCGGCTTGAAGGGCTAAAGTCGGTATCGCCTCAGTTGTTGTTTTAATGAACTGCTTCAATTTAGTCAAACTCCTTGGATTCGTTTTGTTTGTCCCTTGCTTGGCCTAAACCCATAAAAAAGTCTTGTGCAGTCAGGTCAGGTGACCTTGGAGGACTAGCGGAAAGTGAAAGTTAAGCTTCTGGATATCAATTTATTTGGTAATTTCCGCCTGGCTATGTATGAAGTTGCTCCATCTTTCTGGAATCAAATCCGGATACGTTTTCGGCGTAGTTGGGGGTAGAAAAATTCTATCAACATCTTTAAACCTTCACTTAGCCATGAGTCTAAGCTATACTGAGACAAGAGTGTCAGCTATTTTGAGCCATGAATTGCAGTTATATTGTGCCTTAAATATAAGCTATTCTTAGCCATGAGTGCAAATTGTATTGGTTTATATGTCTCGTCTCTAATGAGCCACGTATCACTCAAATAACGGACCACGAACGCCAACTATAAAGAGGGCAGAGCTTAAGAAAAAAAAACTGATATCTGTTCCCATCTAGAAATAGAAAAAATGTAGAAGTTTTTCTAATTATAACTTTTTTTTTCTTTATTATCACTAACCATACTAAAATTTATGAATGTCGACTTATCTGACACTTCCCATCACATTTGCTATCGATTCCTTATAAATAACAAAAGTTCTTGCTAGCTTTATATACTTCTTATGAACAGTTAATCCTCTTCCCATTCCAGAAAACACAATTTGTATATTGAATAAAAAAGGAATATTAAAAGAAATTTGCATCATAATGAAGGAAACTCTATAAATTATCTACATTGCCCCTTCTTCAGTTAAATACTTTCCAACTAAAATCTGTACGAGAGGACATAACATATTGAAAATATCTTAAAGATTTATCGACATGAATCGAAATTCATTTATGTTAAAATTGAAGATGCATAAATTATCACTACGAAATACGAAATTCCAGACCAAGAAGAATTTCATTTTATGTAGCTGTCAATCAATTCCATTGCGGAATCCTAAATAAGACAAAATTATTAAGATGTGTTTGAGCAAACATTCTTAGACGTTTGCAAAATAAGAGATCAAAAAAATAAATAAATAAATAAATAAAATAAAAAAGATTCTAAAGATGTTGACAAAAGTTGTCTTTCTTTTTCCCATCAAAGATTTTAATCTTCAATATATGTAGGTAGACCAGTATGTGTTTGTTGGACTGTACGTCCTTTTCATTTGCATTTAGAAGCGTTTTGTGTGCCAGTTTTATAGCTGATTAAAGAAAATATTTAGCACTGCTGAGTGGAGAACTAAGAAAGTGATTGCAAAAAAAAAAACGGCAGAAAAACGTTGCAAAGTACTTTGGAAAGAAGCCCCAGCAAATGTTAGAGGGTTAGAAGTTGTTGCTGCAAAATCGTTTGTGCTGCTGGTGCAACGAAATGGCTTCGAAAGTTTTTCCTTTGAGCATTTCTTGCTTTCGGGCCTTTTTAAGATATAGCCTGCCATCCCCTTCATTGGTCTATGTATGATTTATATGACGCACAGTGATTTGGATGTGACTAAGAATTAACAAACAGTTAGAATCATCACAAAATTCAAGAAAAGTTTTAAAAACTTCTGGAAGGATGACTTGATGATTCCGATTAATTTGTTTCTTAACAAAATTAGGAAAAGTATCAAAACACATATCGGAGTTAATCAATGCGAGTTGGTTCTGTTCACTAATAACTAAATTTCAAACAAAGAATAAAGTAGTATTTAGCAAATGTATAAATACAGGGTGTCTGTCGTGAAGTAATTGGACTACGATTATTAAACATATTGTCCAGCCCGATTTTTAGAACTATCCCTTGCCAGGGTTCGAAAGAAATGGCTTTGTGGCGACTTCAATTTGCACGATTTGTGATTCTTATTAACTGTAGCAATAGTGGTACTGGATTTAGTTAATGTAATGATATTTCTGTATAAATTATAAAAAAGCAAAACAGTCGTGTTTTGCTTTGTTTGTTTATAATTTTTGTTTAAATGAAAGAGAATGGATCTTATATTGATAAATGCTTTATTTAATGTCGGCAATTAAGTATGGAATACAATATCAGATAAATATCCGCCTCTGTTAGCCTCACAAATGTGAGTCCTTTTGAGCAAATTTTTCATTTTCTGTTTTTGGCAACAGGGACAAAGTTTTCTATGAAAAAGGCACAGTGGTATTACCTTCAAAATGCCAACAAATTATCAAACAAAAGGCGGCATTTTTGAACAAAATCTGACCACTTTAACTGTGCTAAATAAAACCTCCAGTATCATGGAAATATAATTGATTTCTTTTTACTACATCTATATATGCATAAGATAAATTTTATTGAAATGTGCTCATTTTTACCACATGTATTTTAAACCAGACAGATAGGCAGAATGACTGACGAACGGATGAATAGAAGGACAGACCGACGGAAATTGTTGTATAGTCTCAAGTCTATCAGTCGATTTGTGTGGTCTAACTCCAATATTTCTGGATATTACAAATGTCAGCTCAAACCTTTTATAGTTTGAACTACTATGTGGTTTTGGGGATAATTTGAAATGGTGTAAGATTCAATAAACCGACACAAAAGAACAATGTTACCTCTTTATCCTGGCGTATCTTTATATATATAATTCTACTGTACGGGCGTTGTCAGTGAACTCCTCCTGAACGGCTGGACCGCTTTGCATAAATTTTTGTATATGCGTCTGGGTGGTGCCCGGGATGGTTTAGATTTACAATTCGGTCCAATTGGACAAAGGGGCGTGGTACCTCCCATACAAACAAAAAATTAAAAATCAATTATTTCTGCTCCTGCTTACGGTATTTGAACAAAATTTGGTGCGTAGGTTTGGTGTACATATCTTAAGTGCTACTGCAACTATGGGCGGGATTGGATAATGAGACGTGGTACCTCCCATACAAACCATAAATTAAATATCCAATATTTCTGCCCCTGTTTACGGTATTTGAACAAAATTTGGTACATCGGTTTGGTGTATATATCTTAAGTGCTTCTGCAAATATGGGCGGGATTGGGCAATGGGGCGTGGTACCTCCCATACAAACCATAAATTAAATATCCAATATTTCTGCCCCTGTTTACGGTATTTGAACAAAATTTGGTACATCGGTTTGGTGTACATATCTTAAGTGCTGCTGCAAATATGGGCGGGATTGGACAAAGGGGCGTGGTACCTCCCATACAAACAAAAAATTAAAAATCAATTACTTCTGCTCCTGCTTACGGTATTTGAACAAAATTTGGTGCGTAGGTTTGGTGTACATATCTTAAGTGCTTCTGCAAATATGGGCGGGATTGGGCAATGGGGCGTGGTACCTCCCATACAAACCATAAATTAAATATCCAATATTTCTGCCCCTGTTTACGGTATTTGAACAAAATTTGGTACATCGGTTTGGTGTACATATCTTAAGTGCTGCTGCAAATATGGGCGGGAATGGACAATGGGGCGTGGTACCTCCTATACAAACCACAAAATTAAAAAGCAATTATTTCTGCTTCTGCTAAAATTTGAAGGCAAAGCAAAGTTTGCGGGTCGGCTAGTATATCATAAAATGTTGATGTATTCCGGCCCCCGGAAGGTGTAGGTCATTAAGTGCGTCCTCGTATTTACTGGCAAATGTTAAAAACTGTATGTATTTTGAAAGAAAACTTTGCTTAAATAATACAAAAAAATCTTAGAAATTAAAACGAGATGCCAATTTTTAATTGAGTCAAAACAATAGCAAATAAATTTGAAAAGCTCAAATTTTTTTCTAAAACAGCTACGAAAACTGCCAAACTAAACATTTATGTAGCATGTTTTTAATTTTTCTAAAACAGGCTTTAAGCACTGCCAAACTATAACTTCTCTCTACATTTTCACCTGTTTATGTCATTCAATTCTAGTGTTATTTCAATTTAGTTCTATTTATCCCATCTTTCTATAATTATATCAATTTCTGTCTTTAACTGCAACTGTATCAGCTAGGTTTAGTTCTTTACAGCATAAATTTAGTTTATTTAGAATCAATTTTATTTGAGTCCCTTTGTTCCGCCCTAAGCCCTTCAATCACTGTGCATTGCTGTTTTGTTCTACTACTACCAAATCTTCCTATTTTCTGTCTTACAAATTCATTCCCCTACACTTTATGGTACTGACGTAGGAGAGGCTAAAGCTAACTATGGTGATGGCGTCGACAAGTAGTTTCAAGCCTGCAAACTTAAATGGCACAAACATCAACTAGAATACCATGCTTCGCAACGCTACACAGCCACTTTCATGAAACACTGTTGGCGCAGGACTAATGATAATATGCGATTTACCAAATTAAGGAATTTATTTTGTCCCGGTTCGTGACGCTACGTGTTGCCTGAGCATGTTAGCGGAAGCAAACTTTTCCCAAGATTGGCTCGAAACATACGTTACATTCTGTCCGTCCATACGTCCTTCCTTCCTTCCTTGCTTTCTATGCCGCATTGCCTCATTTAGGCTTTAACATTTCTTTCGTCATTTCATTGGTTGTTTTTGGTTAGAACATCGAATTTGCTAAACACCGAACTTCCTTGATGTCATCCGGAATGTTTCCGTTGGTGGAACAAACAACTGTCAAGAAATACCAGCGCATAGTTGTTTTCGTTTTTATTTCAAAGTTGGGAGGGGAGAAATTAAAAGCCTAACACAAATTTGCACATAACGCGAGATATCGGAGATTGCGATAGATTGCATGTGCTGTCTATGTATTTTACAAAGTTGATTTTCGAAAATGTTTGCCAAAACCGGAAGGCGAAAAATAACAACATGTTAGGAAACAATGCCTCAAAGCATTCTAGAGTTGGTAATTAAGGGCTCAATATAGCTGTATGGAGGCTTAAGGCTCCGATATGCTGATGCCTAAAGATCAGTTTATGAAGGACATAGCTTCAGTTATGATGAGGCCTAAGGCCTGTCTATGTTTGGATGCGGTTGTCTAAGGTCCTGCTATATCAAAGCCTAACGTCCAACTATATGGAGGCTTAAGGCTCCGCTATAAATAGAATTAAGGCTCCGCTATGCTGATGCCTAAATA